>JAXGGA010003527.1:0-101255 GCA_038373865.1 Uloborus plumipes | reverse complement strand
TAAGTAGGTATAGCTGTTAATGATAAAATTACATCTAAATAGTGCAAACGTTTTTTGCATAGTCATTTTCATGGAGATTCGGAATTTTCTGCAGGCACAATGACTTTAGAGTTTCTTACCGAAAGTAGGCCAAGTTTATTTCATCATGGAACTCACTTTCTTAAAGTTAGTATTCCCCTAGATTGGGGACCAGCACAGTGTGACATTTCTCAAAAGTTTCACTTGAAATGACCTTCTTTGAACAAACTTTAAAATAATTTTAACCCTTTTTTCGATTAAAAAAAGGGGAGAAAATTCTGATCCCCTGAGCTTGTTGTAGCAAGAGACATGCAGATATTAGACATATTCTACTTCCAAAGGGTCTCCAGGTACCCCTATTTGTCTTTTGATAAGCATTTCATGGAATTTCCGGCATTTTATACGTCGTAAAGAAATGTGCCTGAGATTTGATATTGTAATCATGCCGCTAGCACGAGCAGGATTTTCTCATGTAAAGGGGGAATGGAAGAGGATGTTGGTTATGTAGTCTCTTTACATTTAAATATTTTGTTTTCTATAATAGGATTGGCAGTATTGCTTAAAACTAATAGTTTTGGGGGGTTTCACACCATTTTCTATACCTTTGAAGTACTTGACTTAAACCGCTTTGTGTAGCTTTGCTGATCATTTAATGAACAGCTGCGTAAGACATACTGTACGTCGTGCCCTTTTTCTATGCATGTTTGAGATTTTCTTTCGTAACCAATTGTAATATTTTACGAGCTGAGTGCGCTTTAAGATAGCGCTGTTCTGGGTGAGAATCTCTATATTCCTCTAATGTCACAGAAATTTCGGCTTTCTGGTCCTGATTGAGCTTCTATCTCTTACGCTACCTTTTAAAATCATCTACAGAACTGGAATATTTGTGTACGAGAATTCAGCCTCTTAAAAGGCGGTTGTGCAGTATTTCTAAAACCTATCAGATTTTGCCGACTTTTTACACTCTCATAGGCCATTGGTTTACCCTAATCACGTCTTCAAAAATTTGCATATTGAAATCATTCACTCTTATCGTAATCAACCTTCCGTAACTTCCTTTTTACCTAAAACATGGCTGGCTAAACGATAAAAAATTATTTATTTACTTATTTACTTGTTTTTGTATTTACTTTTCCTTCATGCTTTCTTAGTCCTGTGTGTGTGGTATTTTCATGGGCGTAAAACTTGCAGAAACATTTTTGAATGAAGAAAGTCTGTGGATGATATGTGACGGGGTATAATCCTCTGGAATGTGTTGAATGCATTTCATCATTATGCATTATGAAGCATGCCCATTGATGTGACAGAAATTTTTATGCATTATACCATTAGCGTTTGAAAGGTAAAAGTTACTCTCTCTCACTTGTTTTTGTTTTGCTTTAGAAAAGAAATGACATATCCAAGACTATAATATTAGAAAATCCTAATTTAAATGGAAATTTACCGTTTATCATTACAAACCAGAATGACAAAACATTTGAAAATGAGCCGCGTTTGCCTCTCCTTTCGTAGCGGGGTATTAACTGCTTTATTTAGAAGTTAATCAGCGCCACATATTGTCCGTCCGTGAAAGCCGCGCCTAGCACTCGTGAATCATGCCACTTAAAAAAGGGGTGATGGGCTGTGAGTTGGAACTTTCCGAAGTTTTCCATTTAAAACTTGCATTTGCTATCCTATTGTCATGTTCAACTAAACTATTGTCCCAAGTAGCATCAACTCATAGGATTTTGCTCGGCCGATCATCGAACTCCTCGTAAACTGATCCCGTAACGCACGATGACATCGTTCCGATCAGTATCCGACCTCGATTTCCTTCCGATCAACTTTCCCGATGAAAATAAGCCGAGCTATTTCCATCGGAAAACAATATCCTTCCGATCAAATTTCCCGGTGAAAATATGTCGAGCTATATTCCATCGGAAAACGATATCCTTCCGATCAAGTTTCCCGATAAAAATTAGCCGAGCTATATTTCATCGGAAAACGATATCCTTCCGATCAAGTTTCCCGATGAAAATTAGTCGAGCTATATTTCATCGTAAAACGTCAAATTTCCCGATGAAAATATGCCGAGCTGTATTCCATCGGGAAACAATATCGGTTCGATCAAATTTCCCGATGAAAATTAGCCGAGCTATGTTTCATCGGAAAAGTATATACTTCCAATCAAATTTCCCGATGAAAATATGCCAAGCTACAGATTTCATCGGAAAGAGGTCGTAATGATCAAATTTTCTGATGAAAATTTTCCCAATCTCAAATTTTTATTAAATATGCAGTGTTGGTCTCATTAATCGTAGACTTGGTGGCGTGGTGGCAGAGCGTTGGCTTTCCGCGCCGATAACACGGGTTCGATCCTGGAGTTGGCCAGTCGCACCTGGTTGGGGAAAAAAAAGAAAATGATCCAAAGTTCATCGCCACGAAACTACACTACTCGTATATTGATCCAACTCGCATCGTATTTTTATCCAAAATTGATCCTTAATTCATCGCCACGAACTACACTGCTCGTATATTGATCTAAATCATATCGTATTTTCATCCTAAATTCATCGCCACGGAACAGCACTGCTCGCGTATTGATCTAAATCACATCGTATTTTCATCCAAAATCGATCCTAAATTCATCGGCACGGGACTGCACTGCTCGTAAATTGCTCCAAATCTCATCGTATTTCGAGCAAAACTCATCGGATTTTGCTGCTCGGATTCTGTTTGGCCGATGAGACATATTGGAGCAATTCCTGATGAGAACTCATCGGAATCCGATCATCGGCCGATGAGAATTTCATCGGGCTTCGATGAATGGCCGATCATCGGCCGATGAGATTGTGCTGCTAGGGGTATTTGAAATTAGCATCGTTCTACATTGTTTGATACGGATCAAAATGCTTTTTATTATTCTTCCCCTTATTGTAATCCTACCTATCATCGCTGTTTTGGTAAGATCAAAGAAGACCTGACGCATGCGTAAACACACAGAAAGTTTTTCATAAGAAAATCAGACAGTATAGATAAAGGAAAAGACAAGGTGGGAATCCAACACAATGCCTTCGTGATTCAGAAGACGCAGTTTCTTCCACAGAACCACGTATAGCAGTGTGGGGGACCTCCCTTTTCTTCACTTGTATTGCAAAATCTTTCCTGTATTGGTCTGAAGGCAAGGCGCCTAGTTCGCTATCTTTTATATATGTGAAGCTGATAAGCTTCCAAATAAAAGTTTTAGCTGTGTGACAAAAAGTGTTCATCAGAAAGTATAAATGACAATATTTATTCTGCTAGAAAAACGCGAAAACATGCATAAGTTTCCTATTTAATAAATCAAATTTTTTGTTAAGCTATTGCACATTTTTACAGCTCCTTTATGAAAATTCCACGGCAATCCGGAAAGCGAGAAGAAAAGTTTCCTGAGCACAAAAGGACCTAAGAACAAAATGGGATTGAATAATCATTATAACATATATTTTAAGTATTTTTTTGTGTTCAACGTTAATTACACACAAAACATGCTCATACTAAAACTGCAAATGCATACTGCAAATGAAACAACATAAAAAAGACCCACTACAAATGAAATATAGTTCAAGGCTCAGCAATAACTCTTATGTAATAACGGCAATAACTTTTATGATTGAAATGAAGGTCTGACGTTACACCTACAATTGTTCATGAGGTATGTGTGTGAGAAAGTAATGTATTTACTTCAGATCTATAATAAATATTTATTGGATTCTTCACTTTTCATGCGTGAGATAGATGACCATGACCATATCGCGCCGATCTAGAAACCCTTCTTGTGCATTCAGCATCGAATTCGGTCTCTATTAATTTGCAATGAGTCTGCACTGCAAAAAATTAACTGTTGTTTTTACAATATAATACTGGCAGTCGAGGTTATAATTTAAAACTAAAATTCACAGTAATAAACTGTAAAACTAGCAATTCTGCAGTTTCTTACTGTAAAGTTAGAAATTTTACATCTTATTGCCATAAAATTTAGCTGTATTATACTGTAAAAACAAAAGTATAATTATAATACTGGCAGCAGAGGAAGGAATTAAAAAATAGCTAATGGAAAAACTAAATACTTTTCCCCTTTTGGGAGGGAACAGGGGAACAGGCCCCCCCCCCCCCCCAACATCAACTACTGGCTTTGCTTTTGATAAATTTATTAAGTTGACTTTAAAAATTATCATTTTTTTAAACCTGTTTTTTTTTAATTACTGAAGATATTGCTTAGCATTGATTTTGCAGGAACAATAAACTTAGTAGGCTTTATGACGCCTCCTATTAGAGAATTTTATAGTAAACTTTCAGACAGTGTCAAGCAATAGTAACCTATTTTAAAAGTGATAATATTGTTGGTGGAAATAAAAACTCAGATATACGTCTCTCCCTTACCCGTTAAATTTTAAACTGTTTTAAGAACGAAAACAGTAATAATAATAATAATAATGATTATTATTATAAATGCTTACTACTGTTATTTGTAGTGGCAGCGAATACAAAGTAAATAACTTCTACACAAATAAACGAATGGTATTTCAATATTTACTGTTTTAAATGTACAGCTTTTTTGTGTATTTTCCTTCTGCATCATTCAATATTGATCGTTATATGGTTATTTATTTATTTTATTTTCGTAATTCAGAGCATAATTTTATGATTTCATTCTTCCTACGCTTCTGCATCTCTTTATAAAACATTCAAGATAACATGCCTTAATTACTAAAGAAATCCAATGTACTTTTTTCAACTTTTTTATACCATTCTTCATTGCTTGTGGGAGAAATTTGTCATAACTGCGTAGTTTTTTTGTTTTGCCCCATCTTTCTCTTTCAATTTGACCCCTCAGCGTCATTTTTAGGAGAATAGAACAAATACGTATATTTCCTGTTCACTTTAAGGTACATGGAAGTTTTTACTTCTAAAATAAAAACCCGTTTTTGTAATTGATGATTGAAAAAATTCGATGGATAAACTTTTGCAATTGTTGCCAATATAAAGCAGCTGAAAGGAGTATAAAATTATTTTTAGCAAATATTGCAGTTGCGATGGATGCGAAATCGTTGCTATGCTGATGAAAACAGAAATGCGAGCAATAATAGACAAAATGGAAACACTTTGAAAGTAAAATGAAACTTGAGATCGAACAAGGGTGGAGCCAGAAAGTTTTTAAGGGAAGGTTTGATTTTATTGCTTACTTTTTACTATGTATAATGATTATCAAATATTGATCACAAAGGCTTCGGACTTCCTTTCCAAAATATTTCCGAGGGAAGGCTCAACTTCCTTGCTTCAACATCGTTATAACTCTTCAAAAATTAAGTTTTTTGAACTTCAAAATTAAAAATTAACTGATGGAGGGGGTCACAAGGGAGGGGCGATCGCCCTTTCCCTGTATCCGCCCTTGAGATCGAAACTGTAGCAAAAATAAATAAGATGAAAGTGACAAAAATGTGAAAAGTGCGGATGGAGGAAAGGAAAAATCGTAAAAAGCAAAACCTTCCCTTCAAAATCACAACAGACTAAGGGCGCTTTTCCACTTGACGACACGACACCGACGAAAGTCGGACGGTAATACTGCAACGATAAGTACGGTGTCGTGTCGTCTATAGCACTGCTTTGCCACTTAAACGATATCGTTTCTCCGAACGGGTCATTTTCCACCGCATTTCATTTCGAAACAGCACTGTGTTCGCACGTGTATTATTATGGCTGCTCAATTTAACAGATTACGACTACTATATTTGCTTAACCTCCGGTGGAAAAGAAAACAAATTAGGAGACGGTATTGGGTGCACGATATTTTTAAAGAAAGGTACATTGTAGGCGAGTTTTATACACTTTTCAAGAAATTGCAAAAATATTTTAGTGATTTTAAATATTTTTACTAAATTTACGAAGAATAGTAAAAATTTAAAATCTGAACAAGGTTATTTAACTCAAGTAGTTTAATCTAAAGTGTATAATACATTTTTATAGTTATGAGCAATGATCTTTGAGTTTGCCTGTTTCTTTCTTGTCTGTTGAAGATTTGCCGTCATATTCCTCATTTAAAAATGTAAAAAATTCTTCCCAGGCTTTTTCCCTGTGAATTTCGTTTTTGCATAAAATATTTCGCTTATCCCATAGACACGGTCACTGCTCAATTAATTAACACTAAACAGGTACGTCAAACTTGAATGCCATGACTACTGTGTTGCTCATCGAAGAAAGTTCAGAATGAAAATTTAATCTTTTTTGAAGCATTAAAAGTCGTCTGCTCTACAATTAATGAAATAAAGTATAAAATAAAACGATTAAAATCTTTTATTGCTTCATCTTTTATCAATCGTCTGCAAATTGAAGCTTAGATTTATTAATGCAGAGATGTCGAATTTGAACGCCATTGCTATATTTCGAAGAAAGTAAACAGATGAATGAATGTCGTCCCGATTTTAAAGGCGAGACGGATGCCATCCGACACGAATAGGACGACAAACGATATCTTTCGGTCAGAGACGACACAATCGTCCTGGAATCGGGGGACGGAAAAGCGCATAGCATATTTTAATGCATTTTGCGTGCGCCAAGGTCGGATAACGACAATCGTTTACGATTTATCGTTGTCGTGTCGGTAAGTGGAACAGCGCCCTAACATACAACTGACTAACAGAAAAGTAATGAGCAATAGGATCGAAATTGGACGCATTCAGATAAAAATTCCCTGCAAAAGATTCGTGCTCAATTTTTTTTAAACATTATTTGAGGACTTTCTAATGAACTTTGAAAGTCAAACAAAGCATCTTCCGTTTAAAATATACATCTTTCGAATGATATGAGAATCAAAAACACTTGCAAGAATTTTTTCACCTTCAAACCGAAAAATGTACAGGGTGTCCACTCCAATCGTGGACCAATAGCTAATTTCTAAACCGTTAGAGATAAGCATATAGTTTATTTGGGAAAAAATCTCCAAATTACGAAAGGAATTTTAAGTCTATTCAATGTTTTTCAAAAAATCAAATTTTGAAAGAGTTACAAAATTTAAATTTTTATACAGCTCCCCAGTCCTATCAATCATATTTAGTGAAACATTCTTGACACTGTAACGTTTAAAACTAAAAAAAAATCACTCTTCTACCACAAAAATTGACCGAGTTATGACGTTTTGAAAAATCAAGATTTTGCATTGTTCCATGACGTCATCAAGAGATCGCTTCCTCGAAACAATGGAAAATCTTGATTTTTCAAAACGTCATAACTCGGTCAATTTTTGTGGTAGAAGAGTGATTTTTTTTTAGTTTTAAACGTTACAGTGTCAAGAATGCTTCACTAAATATGATTGATAGGACTGGGGGGCTGTATAAAAATTTAAATTTCGTAACTCTTTCAAAATTTGATTTTTTGAAAAACATTGAATAGACCCAAAATTCCTTTCGAAATTTGAAGATTTTTTCCTAAATAAACTATATGCTTATCTCTAACGGTTTAGAAATTAGCTATTGGTCCACGATTGGAGTGGACACCCTGTATGTAAAAATTACCCTAAAAATTCAAATTTAAGAAAACAAACAAAAATCGCATTAAAAAATCAATCTCTTTTTTAGGCAGAAATAAGTATCGTTCACTAAATTTTATAATTATACAGAAAAAAGTGAGGGATAGCTTTTTCTGTTGACAAATTAATGAAACTATTTTTTCTGTGCTGGAACATCTATATCTATAAAAATGAGTGTATGTATATATACTTGTTCTCTATACAAATCCACAGTTTGCGTCAGATTTTCATCAAACTTGACACAGAGGTTTCTTGATGTCCTAGAATTCTCATAGGCGGGGTCTTGAAATTTTAAAAAATCTAAAAAGCTCAAATTTAAATTTTTTGTCAAAAAATGACCCTTTTATAGGAATCTAGCCTATTTATATTGTAATCGAGATAGGCCTTTTAGCATTCAAATTGATGAAATTCAAGATTTTTAAATATGAGTAGTTTCCAACAATGATTACGATTAAAGTGATGAATTTTCAATTTAAGGCTCACCTATTTCCTTTTAGCATTGAAATAAGTAAAAAACAATCATAATTCATGTGGACTTTATAAAAAGAACCACGGATTTGAATTTCAAATTTGCAATGCGACGACAGTTGCGTCTGTAATGGAGATAAGCCTTCAGAACGAGAAATAGATTTGTTTCTGAGTTATAATAATTTTTACTTTGTAGGTGGGAACAATTAATAGAGAAAAGTTAATATTTTAAACTTGGCAGGTGAAATTGATGCAATTTTTTCACTTCCATGTGCATATATTTCATGCCAGTGGACGAGGCAAAGCACAGACAACATTTATCTTTAATTTTTTTTGATAAGACTATTTTTCTGTAAACGTTTAACTTTCTGTAATATTTTAGATTTTTCAAAGTTAAAAGACAGATTGATGCAAATTATTTTATGCCCATATGAATATAACTCTTTCAAACTTTTTTTCCCTGAATGCTATGTTGTATTAATAAGCACCCGGGCAAAGCCGGGTATTAAGCTAGTTGTGGTATAAAAATGAAGAGTTTTCGCGTTCAAATCTAACTAAACTAGCTTTAATTTTATACGAAGTTAATTTTATTTGAGTTATGAAAAACTTTCATCTATTACCTAATATTTGTCCTGTAGATGGCAGCAGTAAGTAAAGTTAAATTTCCTTACAAAATGTATGTTTTTTGATAAACTTTGTATTTATCACACCTGAAAAATTAACGAATAAGTATAATCGAAACACTTTGGAAATCTAAACGTTTGTAAGGAGTTTAGCCTGATTTAAAGAATTCAGATTATTTTTACAGAATAAGTGAAAGATAAACTTTATATTCAGTTCAAAGTTTTTTATACAGGATTTTAAGCGAGGAGTTATATCTTTCGAGTGGACATTAAGATGGCAGCACTAAATGATCTGCGATTAATAATTTAATTCAACTGGAGCTTTTTGATTTAAATCAATTAAAAGACTAACATAACCGAAGGTAATTTTGAAGTAAAAGCAGAATACTAGTTTACTGAATTAAATTTAAACACATAATAATAATAATAATAATTATTATTATTATTTTAGTAATAATCGTTAGAAACATTAGACACATTTTACTGACTCTAATTCTTTCTTTAACTACATAATGTGTGTATATTTTCATTCACTCGCTTTTCATTAAAGTGTTAGAATCCCTTATCTTTTCCCAATCATTTGTAAAAAACTTTCGACTTCAGAAGTTTAATGCAGTTATAAGCATTTGTATTGTGAATGCATTTTGTTGTTGTTTCCCATGGAATGCTTTGAGTCAGGGTGGTAACCAGGCTTTTGTTGGGAGAGGATTTTACCGAACGCATTTCTTGATATAATCAAAATAATTAATAAAAAATGTTTTTATATTTTTCATTTCTATATCTAATGATTTTTTTTTGCAATGTAATAATTGAAGTAAGGAAAAAGGAGGGGGGGGGATCTGCTTTAAGAGCATTGACATGAGCAATGTAAAAGTTAAAGTACGAATTTAATTGGGGAAAAAAATCTAAAGTATACACATATGAAGTTACTTCCTTGTATTCTTATTATATACTCTGTATCCACAGCAACTATGCTAAAAATCAACAATTGCAGTTACGGCGCTGAGAGTTTATACAATTTCCCCATAATACTAATTACATTTTTAAGTGAATTTTATAAAATAATAAAAAATTTTCAACAAAAAAGGATAACAAAAGTACGTTGCATAACAGTTCCGAAACATTTCGGAGGGTGTTTAAACCCTAAAAGCCCCTCCCTTGTATACGATCCTGTTTTGAGTACATACCTTTACCCCCCTCCACCCGTCCCCCAAAAACTTTAAATGACTGGAGAATTTTGATCTATAAAAAGTAAGTATTTATTTTAGATATAATTACAATCCAGAGAACAAATTTAAGGGTTTTATGCTTTTTTGCAAATATAAATTATTTTCATCTTCTTGTTACTATATTGTTTAAGCAGTTAACACACGTTAACAGTTTATTTTATTTTAAAAACAATATGTGGGAAACGAAAAGTAATAATTTTTAAAATTCCTTGACATTATGAACATAAACATAACAAAAGATAACATCCTCACAGTACATAAACTCCTCGAAATATTTTTATTATAGTATTTTATGCTTAATTTTCGTTTATGATTTAAAAAATGAACTGCCTTTGGAAAGCCATTTGAGCTCCAATTTCGCAAATGAGATTAAAATCTAAGCTTAAGTTTCATATATAAGGACATCAGAAAATTATTCATTTACAGTAATAGACTTGACATTTGGACAGAAAATCTATTCATGTCATCAAACAATCTGTTGGTTTCACAAAGCCGCTTTTTTCCTAAAGGATTGATAAAACAATTTTAACTTCATTTTTTCATAGCAACCAACTTTTGAAAATTTATAGAGTAACAATAATACTGTGCTAAAAATAAATTATGGCTGTCTCTGATTTTGCAGTGTTAATTGATTATAAAAGCGCAAGATTACTTTGAAGTGGGGGGGTTGGGGCCATAAGTGAAAAGAAATTAAGTAGGTCTCATGGTATATTTAAAACAATCATTTATTGTAGGGTAGATGTTAAAGTTATGGCCACTTTTACAGAAAGCTTGAAAAGTAAAATTTATCGTAAATAACTGACCGAAGAGTATTTATTTATGCAAACATCATTATTTAGTATATTTACTTGGCTCTGTAACTGTCTTAAAATATTGGGATAGAACATTTTTGATTTTAAGGTAAAAATTACAAAATATTTTTTCCCAATTTGTACCAGTTTTGGCCACATTCATGTACCAGTTATGGCCATATCAATATAATTTTCTTTAAAAATATGTTTTGAGTTCAAGAAAAAAAATTAAGCACTATAAAGTAATGTAATTAATTATTTGTATGTAAATGTATATAAATATACTTACATTTTGATTTTAAGCCAACTATATGCATAAAAGTAAATGTTAGTTAATTTTAGATACTTATGGATGCTTCAGCAAGCAATCATCAAGCAAATAAATAATTTAATTTTAATAGAATATTAAAGTCGTTCAAAAATGTTAATTTCATCACTGAATTCATTTGAGTTATTGAATTTTGTGCAGTCCATGCACATATTTTTTGCACAGAATCAAGTTGCTGTTCTCTAGCTACCCCATTTTTGCAATGCTCAAAATCTAATTTTCTAATTCCTTCTTAATCTCGGATATCAGTATAACTTTAGGTCTACTATGACCTGAAGAAAGTGGCACCCTTCCGGCTATTTTATGGCATAGCGTGAACCTTGGCATTCAAAAATTTTACTTGCTTTTAAATCAGGTATTCCACTTTTAACAGCTGGACGGTACTTTGTGTTTTTGATGGTGAAAAGCAAAATCTTTTTTTACTAGGTTTATCATCTGTTTTGCTTTTTTTAATTGGAGCAACGGCTATAGAAACATAAACAAATGTAAGTTTCGTGTTCATTTTAACCAAATACTTCAATTTATTTTATGTCCAAATAATTTAAATAATGAACTATGTGGCTAAAACTGGAACATGGCCACCTGAATGGCCAAAACTGGTATATGCAATAGATTTCATGCTCCAATTTTGGCCACCCTCTATTAAATATTAAAAATCACTGATTTTCATGTAAAATCAAAACAGACAGAAAACTTACTTCATAAAAGTAAATATCATTCAGTTTAAAGAACAATTTCCTTTTCTCAAAGTTAGGTTCCAGGAGTAGGAAATACTTGTTCCTTAATAAAAATATTAACAATTTTGGACAAAGAGCACATTCTATAATATTTATTTTTCTTGAAAGTCACAGGTTCTAAAAAATGAACCAATGAGGTTGCAAGAATAAAGAAGGGTTTGTTTTTGTTGTGAAATTGTACCTGGTTGGTTATATAAATATTATATGTTAAATATTAGTGAAATTGACATGAAGTGGCCATAACTGGAGCATCTACCATAGCTAAATAAATATTTTTTCAACTAATATGCATGCAAAATATTGTAAATGAAAATTTAGTAACATTGCATTTAGTAACCGCATAATATTCTGAAAGCTGTGTTAAGCAAAATCTTTTGATAAGCTGAAGTGTAATAGTTACGTCTATATATTTTAGAAACAAATCAGATTTATGCCTGAAATTCAATGTTATTCGAATTTCGTTTACATTTAAAATGACTTAGAGATGAGCCAAGTAAAACTTTTTGAAGTTAATCCTGATCCCAGCAGAGAGAAAAAGTTTTAAATATTTAATCCTGAATTACTTATCAGATCCTAATTTAGATGAAAAGTGGTGAAGAAACTGAGATTAACTCTTAGTAAGTTGAACACTAAAGGTTGATATTTCATGAATTCAGTTAATTTGATAAGCAGTTCCATTTTCAAAAAAAAAAAAAAAAAGATGACAGCATGATATCAAACTTTTCAAAATGTGAATTAAAACAATGCAGCAAAATTGATCCTGCCATTTTCATAATTAAATTTTAATATTTAATTGTAAAACTGCAATGAAAACTGGTTGATAAAATATAAGTATCCATAACTTTTATTTTAGGACAGATGCAAAATATTTCTTACTGATTACAGCATATTTCTTAAATTAGAATATTGATTTTCATTATTTACAGGTATACTAAAACGCTTATGTAAACAGCGAAAACACATCGCTGAAAGTTATTTTATTACTGACTACATTGTCGAAATTTTGCTTATCGAGTTTCACTAAAATACAATTTCATATCTATCCTGTGATCAAGCTTCGTAAAGGGAGAGACTGAGTTTGTTGCGAAAAAAAAGTCAAACTGCACCCTATTTCAGGCTATTACGTCCATAAATTCAATACTGTGTATAGTTAGTGTGCAGAGCATTCTGATAACTATTATGGCGTTATCATAACAAGTGTACCCCCCCCCCTAAAAAAAGAAAGAAAGAACGAGAGAAGTAGGGGAATGTGGGGCAAAGTGAAATAGTTAAGTTCACTAACCTGCTTTATTTTGTTATACAACTTTCGTTGAAATATTATTTTTCATCTTTGGTAGTTATTTTGTACTTTCAAAAAAATGTGGAAAATTTTAACCTCATGTTTTTGTTTTGAAAAATTTTTTATTCAACGATTAACAGTAATTTTCATCAAATGATTGCATAAATAAACGAAAAAATTCATTATTAATAAAAAATAAACAAATAAGTAAATAAATAAATTAAATAATACATGGGAGAAAG
The DNA here is from genome assembly GCA_038373865.1 of Uloborus plumipes. NCBI lineage: Eukaryota > Metazoa > Arthropoda > Arachnida > Araneae > Uloboridae > Uloborus > Uloborus plumipes. The sequence continues at coordinate 87,997 of JAXGGA010003527.1, read as the reverse complement.
TCAATGAGTGAATAAAATAGAGAATGAATAAGAAACTGAGTTAATGAATGAATAAATAAGTAAATAATTAAGTAAAAGCATGTAAATAAGTTAATAAATGAAGAAATACGTATGTAAGTTAATAAATGAATGAATTAGTAAACGAAATTAACTATTTCACTTTGACGCCGAGTGAACTGAACAAATTACATCTAGAACATTTAAAATTAAGATATACCTAATTTTATACCGAATAAGGACTGCACTGGATATCAGTAGATCCCAATTGATAGTTTAAATCTGTACCTCAGAACCAGACTAACGTAAGTCCATTTTCGTCATTTTTCGATAGAGGGGAAAAACGATTGTCGAATACATCGTTTTTCCCCTCTACTGAAAAATGACGAAAATGGACTTACGTTAGTCTGGTTCTGAGATACAGAAATAAGAACAAAAAAAATTACCATTTTATAATAACAAGAAATATTTTTGAAAAAACACGAATATTGCAATAAAGGTATCAAAGTTTGAAAATGGCTTGTATATTTTTTTTTCGTTGATTTTTGCCAAGTAGCACACTTCGTTTTTTATAGGTTGTAAAATGGTTATTAACGTTGTGACAACGGATTAAAAACGTTTATAAAACGTTTAAACGTTTTTTGTGCTACCTGGGGAATTACTTATTTTTTGACAGGAATCAACTATATGAATAGGAACTTAGTTAAAATATTGCTAAATAGGTGACGTTGCAAATTGTAAAAATATTTCACCATTTCACTTTGTCCCAGATTCCCCTACTGAAAAAGTTAAGAACATTCTAGTTAAGATTATTTAGATTTGGTTTTTGAAATTTTATGGTTTTATTCTTTCATTTATTTAATTTGTTGTTACGTAATGGTTTTTAGCCTACTTTCTCGTTAAAAATAAAAGAAAGATGAAAAAATTATTAAAAGTGGCTTAATGCATCTATAAAATTTCGCCAAGTCCAAAAAATATCGCTAAGTCAAAAAAATATCACCAAGTCCGAAAAAAAGCCAAAAAGAAATAAAAAGGCAAAATGAATATCGAAAAATTAAAAATTTGAAAGTAGGGTATTGAGATGGGGAATTTGTGTGTCGGTCGGTCGGTCTGTCTGCCCCCCCTCCCGCCCCTAATAACTTTTGAATGAACATTCCGATTTGGACAAACTTTTTTTTGTTGGAAAGATCTCGGCGAGTACAGCTCATTCCCATATTTGTTTTTTTTTTTTTTTGATTTGAACAATTTTTGGTTCAACTTTGAACCGTTCAAACAACCTGTCCCGCGATGCTAACTTTTGAGTGAACAGTCCGATTTGAACAAACTTTTTTTTATGAAGAGGTATTTCCAGGCTTATAGGCCGTGGTCGATGAGAAACATAAGTCTCAAACGTTTCGTCGGACACTGCGGTCGACATCATCAGTGAGTAGTTTGGTGAGACTGATAGGCTAGCTTCGGCCGCTCGGGTATTTAAGCAAACTGCTGATGGCGTGTTGGCTCCTGATTGGTTGTTGTTTCTTTGGCCTCTGGAGCGTTCTGGATTATGGATGGATTTTCCGGAATGGGTGAGCCGTCTTCAGAAATAGACGGCTCACCCATTCCGGAAAATCCATCCATAATCCAGAACGCTCCAGAGGCCAAAGAAACAACAACCAATCAGGAGCAAACACGCCATCAGCACAGGAGCCAACACGCCATCAGCACAGGAGCCAACACGCCATCAGCAGTTTGCTTAAATACCCGAGCGGCCGAAGCTAGCGTATCAGTCTCACCAAACTACTCACTGATGATGTTGACCGCAGTGTCCGACGAAACGTTCGAGACTTATGTTTCTCATCGACCACGGCCTATAAGCCCGGAAATACCTCTTCATATTGACGCCGGCCGTGAAAGCCTGAAGAAATATTTAAACTTTTTTTTGTTGAAAGATCTTATCAAGGATACTTCATTCCCGTATTTACATTTCCGATTTGAACAATTTTTCATTCAACATTGAACCGTTCAAACAAGCTCCCTTCAAACTAGCCTCTAATAACTTTTGAGTGAACAGTCCGATTCGAACAAACTTTTTTTTGTTCGAAAGATTTTATCAAGGATACTTCATTCCCGTATTCACATTTCCGATTTGAACAATTTTTCGTTCAACATTGAACCGCTGAAGCAAGCTGTCACCACTAATAACTTTTGAGCAGTAGCGTACATATACTAATTTGCGCCCCCCAGCAAGATTTGTAAGTGCGCCCCCCACCCCCTATTAAAATGTAAAAAATATTTTCCCCGTGTAACTTTTAGTGTTTTTTTTCTGGATCGGGCGCCCTCAAACCTCTTGCGCCCCCCCGCGCCGCTGGGGTTGCGGGGGCGCTATGTACGCCACTGCTTTTGAGTGAACAGTCCGATTTAAATAAACTTTTTTTCTTGTTCGAAGGATCTCAGCAAGGATACTTCATTACCGTATTTAAATTTGAAAATTTAAATACGGTAATGAAGTATCCTTGCTGAGATTTATTCATTTGTCTTATTTTATTTATTTATTATTATTATTATTTTTTTTTTTTTTTTGGCAAACCAATTTTTTTTGTAACAAAAATTTTTCATTCACGAGGGCATTTTATTCTTTATTTATATTTAACAACTGGCAACGGATTAAAAGTAAAATTCGAAACATTTTATCAACGGACGAGTTTTTTTTCTGTTTTTTTTCTTTCTTTGATAAAATGTGTTTTGATGTACTTTGTACATTTAATTTTTTTTTTTTTTTTTTTGAAAACGATTGAGGAATTTTTCTGCGGAAGAACTGTAACAGTTACATTCTTTAAAAGGTTCGACAAAACTTCATTTATTCATTTTTTTTCTTTTTTTGTGTCTATTTCATCTGATAAGAGGGGTTTATTTTGCTTTTAGTGCTAAAAAGGTATGTTCGACATAATTTTCAGTCTCAGAAAATCAAGGGAATAATGATCAGATGCTAGAATGACGATGTCGATGTACCGGAAAGTAGGCTCGGTTAGTTCTTGACAGAACTTCTTGTTTGAATGTTAATTTTCGATCATATACTTGCGGTTTTATATAAATAAATCTCTGTCTGAATTACATGTTGATTTTTCTTCTGCTTTTAATATTACATAGAATTTACATTGGAATTTAATCAAATTTAACATGCATGTCATGCTCTGACTGAAACAGTCAAGAGATGATCAGCAATGATTATGCTGACTTCATCCCCAATTCTTACACACATCTGACCCTGTACACAAGGGATAATTTGATATAACCATAGATCTAATATAACTAGATACGTACAACTCTAACGGTAGCTAGTAGCCGCCACTGACCGAGCAAAGCTTGAAGTAGACGAGCAAAATCACAGTTGCCCATGGAACCAGTTTGTCGTTGTGTTAGTACTACATTGGATAAAAAGCGATAGATCAGATTTTTCGCGATATTGGTTACTGTTTTCTGTAATTTTGCTGATACAACTGATACATCTCTTCATGTATTTCACCACCCAGTTACCAGAAAACGATGACCATTTTGCTTTCTAAGGAGAGCATTTCTTCAAACACGTGTAAAAGAAATCAGCACGTTAGTGCTTTCATGGACACCGATTGTTATATTTTTGAAACGCCCTGCATTATAACCATACTTCATTATATTTTTAATCTTACCTATGTCTGTGAATGTAACTTGAATAAATTCTTCACTGAAGACCTGCGAAGTGACTCGTATGCAATGTGCGACAGTTCCAAGATTTGCTTCTTATATTTTTGTTCCCAAAGTGAACATATTTTGTACACGGAGCTTGTATGAATCAGGCCACTGGTTTTAAATAAAAAAATATGCAAAGAAATTCTTCTCAAGAAAAGATAGATTTTGATTATTTAAGAAATATTTTAAAGAGGGAAGGGACACCTTCCTAAGTCTCCTTCTTTGATTCAGATGTTCATCTTTTCTAACTTTAGACCTCTCTTGCCTTTTACAAGAATGTTAACAGTTAATATAACGCTTATTTCCCCCTCAAATCAAAATAATGGTTGCTTATCTGTTGTAGTCTGAAAAAAAAGGGGGGGGGGGTGTCTTGTCTCCAAAAATGGTGGGTGATAGGGAAACGCGTCATAGTTGGTTTCAGGGAGTCATTTTACTCAAGAATCAGTAGGAGTAGTATCAAAAACATTTTTCATGCCACACAGTGTTATTGAAAACTATTCCTTTTAGTCTTAATTTTTTAAATAATATTTTCTTTCTCTAATTTAAATATAGAGCGGCGCTAAAAAATGCAAAAGATGGTTTTGTTTAACTTTTTGATATGTTTTAATGATATCAACTGTTTAACTTTATTATTATTTTTTTAATTTAAAAAGACATCTGAATTGGCAGTATCACTTTCAGCGGCAGAATTTCTTTTAACACAGCAAATATCGTAAGTAGTTTTTTAAAACCCTGTTTAATTTTGGGTTCTTTCAACTCCAGCCCTGACGTTTCAGATATAATCTTTAAATCTATACAGTATCAAAAATATATTTCTTTCGTTTTGGTAATAACAGTGATTTGTTGACTTTAGAAGCTGAACTTATCTGACGAAAGAAGCTATGATTTTTTTAATGTCAGAAACGTAGCTTTTTTCTGAAGGGTAGTTGAGAGTAAATTGCAGTTTGCAGTTTGCGACGCGATTTGCAGTTTCTATAACATCCTGGTCACTAAAAGTTAGATTTTCCTGTTTTTTCAGATTAGAGTAATAGAATTTGTTGTTACCTATAACTCTTCTAAAAACTAGATCTATATGATTAATAATTACCAAAAAATTTGTAACATTGCAGAAAAAGAAAATTGCGGACTTTTACCTCATAAAATGGGGCACAGCTCCGTAGTGCAGGTCTTTACCCCATTTAAAATGAACGTGAATGAAAAGAGTAACTGCTTGACAAAAACACCTGGCAAACCGCTGGTCAAAAATCCGAACAATTTAGAAATCCGCTTTTTGACGGTCGTTTGCACATTACTCAATCTTCGTCAAAAGCATTACATAGCAAGTGGAAAAATCACTTGCAATAATTTTCTTTCTGTTACATTTTTTCACGATGACTAGAATTACAGACATTTTGTCCCGCGAATTCCTCATTGTATGAGAAGGAAAACTTAAAATACTTGTTGCATCAATAATCGTGAAAAATAATTTTGTTACTAGGTGGGTGAAATGCAACCGTGGGGGTTCAGAGCATGAGGTAGGTCAACTTCCGATTATTCTGGCCACTGTCATATGAAATCGTCGAGATGACATCACCAGCGAAACTGAAAGAGGTGATTCTTCAAGGCCTCTCAGGTAAAAAGGTCAAAACCACAATTGGCGATGCTTTAGTTTAACAACCTGAACAATCATTCGCTTACCACAGTTAATGGTTTAGGATCGAAAAGGGTTTTTGAGAAGTAAAAGAAAATGAGTGGTTGAGACGGAACCTTCCATGACTGCAGGAACTAACAACTAAGTGTGCAAACTATTCGAAGACGATCTTTTGTTTTCATTTTATTCATCTTCTTACAAATATGCAATTCATTAGAAAAATGGTGTATCTCCATATCTTTAAAACGCTTTTTTCCATTCTTTCTTATAATTTCTTTGAATCCCAATGTATTAAGGGGAAAACTTAAGTAGGATATTGAACATAAAATTCAACCTTAATTTTTGTACCTCATAGCTAGACCAAGTCCAAAGATGGCGATTTTTAGTTTATTGCTGCACAATATAGAACTTTATTATCCTGCATTGAGCTTTAACAACAAAATTATATAAAATAAATTCCTTCATCATTATTTACCAGTGTGTTTATTAAGAGCGCGAATCCCAACCTTTGTATACACCAGACAGCCGTTTTTAAGCTCTCCTACAAAGTATTGATAGTATGACTTATGAGTCAATCCATGTCAAATCACCCAGGAAAACGGGATTTTGTAACCCATGTCCTCGGATTTTGATAAAATTTGGTGTATTTAATATTTTTATGGTCGTAAGTAACCATATGAATTCTTTTGCCCATATGTGTTCTGGTTTTTGTTTTACAGACCGTCAAACTTTTCAAAAAATTGCATTTTTTGTCAACCGCTAAGCCTAATCTGCATGTATACGTATCTATTCAGTAAATTGTGACGGGTGCAGAAATCGTTTAATATCTCTAAAAATTCTCAGACATGTTGCTGAAAGTATGAGGATTTAATAAAAAAAATACTTAAAATTTATATAATATAATTTTGTTTGAATAAATTTTGAATAAACTACGACAAGCAATTTTTTTATCGAGCAAAACATGAGTTTACTTAAGTGGCATTTCACGAAAAGGCGGAGGTCCTGTTCAATAATGGAAGCATTCGAAATGAGCCTGAAGGTGTGTTCTATCATTGCAAAGAATAAAATTAGTGGTTTTTTACCTTTTCTCGTTGTTATTGCGCAATATACACATTTCAGTACCAAAATTTTTGAAAAAAAGTTCTAGTCATTTTCCTAACCTAAATTCCACTGAAAAGCAAACATACCTTTATTTTTAAGAGTATTTACAGCCCTATTATACTACTTAAAAATCATCTTAATCCCTTATTAAGCAGAAAGAAAAGTGAGAAATAATTTATGACTCCCAAATTCAGTTAAGTTCAGCAAAACATCAGTTATAGAATAAAGATGTGCAAAACATGAATTTACTTTAGTGGCTTTTTCATGAAGAGGCGGAAGTCATATTCAATAATACAAGCCTTCGAAATAAACCTAAAGGTGTGTTCTATCATTGCAAATAATAAAATTAGTGGCTTTTTTTCGTTTTCTTGTTGCTATTGCACAATATATACATTTCAGTACCAACATTTTCGAAAAAAACTTCTAGTTATTTTCCTAACTTAATTTTCAATATTTTATGTGAAAAGTAAGCATTGTTCATGCCTTTGTAACATAAAAAGTATTGTATTTAGTTTTAATGATTTATAGTTATATTGAATGTGCGAAGAAGCGATAGGATAGCCCAATCTTTAACGAAAATATAATAATGAAAAATATGATTTTCTGGATATTATCGGATTGTTTGTCTTTGAAGTGTTTGTGTGATCCTGTTTTCAGCAAATTTAAGGAATATACTGTTTGATATTTTAACGCTCGACCTTCCTTGCATTTGTGCATTTATCAGGTATCTTTTTATTTATCAAAATATGGGTGATAGTAATAAGAGGGATAAAGAATGTGAGTGGATAAAGCAGTGAGTAACCGCCCCTAAGCAAGAGCTAAGGCAGAAACATTCAACACCACCAACTCGGCTATTTCGATCCATTGACTGCAGTTTCGTGCTTATTATGCACTCATTAGCATGGAATACGAAACTAGCCCTTTTGGATTCAAAAATCATCTTATAAAGCAAAGAGAGCCGAAAAAAAACAGGCAGATAATGTGAAATTAGAACACCAGCGAGCGACAGCACTTGATACGGTACATCGTTTACGAGTTGAACCGTACCAAGTGCGGTCGCTCACTGGTGTTCTAATTTCACATTAGTTACCAGTTTTTTTCGGCTCTCTTTGCTTTGTAAGAAGATTTTCGTCTCCAACTTGGCTAAAAAGGGCAGTTACTCAGTGCTTTATCCACTCACATTCTTCACCCCTCTTATAACTATCACCCATATTTTGACAAAATAAAAACAGACCTGATAAATGCGCAAATGCAAGGAAGGTCGAGCGTTAAAATATCAAACAGTATATTCCTTAAATTTGCTGAAAACAGGATCACACAAACATTTCAAAGGCAAACAATCCGATAATATTCGGAAACTCATATTTTTCATTGTTATATTTTCTTCAAAGATTGGGCTATCCTATCTCTTCTTCGCACATTCAATATAATTATAAATCATTAAAACTAAATACAATACTTTTTATGTTACAAAGGCAAATGCTTAATTTTCACATAAAATATTGAAAATTAAGTTAGGAAAATAACTAGAACTTTTTTCAAAAATGTTGGTACCGAAATGTGTATATTGTGCAATAGCAACAAGAAAACAAAAAAAAGCCACTAATTTTATTATTTGCAATGATAGAACACACCTTTAGGTTTTTTTTAAGGCTTTTATTATTGAATATGACTTCCGCCTCTTAATGAAAAAGCCACTTAAAAAAATTCATGTTTTGCACATCTTTAATCTACAACTGATGTTTTGCTGAACTTAAGAACTGAATTTGGGAGTCATAAATTATTTCTCACTTTTGTTTCTGCTTAATAAGGGATTAAGATGATATTTAAGTGGTATAATAGGGCTGTAAATACACTTAAAAATAAAGGTATGTTTGCTTTTCAGTGGAATTTAGGTTAGGAAAATGACAAGAACTTTTTTTCAAAAATTTTGGTACTGAAATGTGTATATTGCGCAATAGCAACGAGAAAACGTAAAAACCACTAATTTTATTCTTTGCAATGATAGAACACACCTTCAGGCTCATTTCGAATGCTTCCATTATTCAACAGGACCTCCGCCTTTTCGTGAAATGCCATTTAAGTAAACTCATGTTTTGCACAATAAAAAATTGCTTGTCGTAGTTTATTCAAAATTTATTCAAGCAAAATTATATTATATAAATTTTAAGTATTTTTTCATTAAATCCTCATACTTTCAGCAACATGTCTGAGAATTTTTAGAGATATTAAACGATTTCTGCACCCGTCACAATTTACTGAATAGATACGTATACATGCAGATTAGGCTTAGCGGTTGACAGAAAATGAAATTTTTTGAAAAGTTTGACGGCCTGTAAAACAAAAACCAGATCACATATGGGTAAAAGGATTCATATGGTTACTTACGACCATAAAAATATTAAATACACCAAATTTTATCAAAATCCTAGGACATGGGTTACATGGCCGGGTGAACTGACATGGAATGACCCTTATGTTAGTTTTGCTTTGAGGTACCTGATTTAACCACAGACAAATTTTCACACAAATTGTACAAATTGTTTTCAGCATGCTCAAAGACATTTAAATTTATTTGATTCCAAAAATTGAAAAGTTTCGGAAATTCATTGTTTTTTTTTTTTTTTTAATTTTCTTACATTTCCTTGCTGTACAGAAACAGAGGTAAAAATAAGATATTGTAACTTTCTATTAAACTATTTTCGGACTCTAATAGTTCTCCTATCTGCATGGGATGTAGAAAGAAAAAAGAAGTACTTTTAAAAACATGAGATATTTTTTAACTCCAAAACACTCAATAAATAAATTACTCAGTAATCCGTGGGTAACAAACAATTAACAATAATTGCTTAAGTGAATCAAGTTTGAAACAAAAAATATAAAATCCATCTCAAAACAAAGTCAGCAAAACATTGATAGGAGTCCATAAAGAACCTGTGAATTTTTACTTTTTCGTCCATGTTTTGTAACGCAAATTCTAATGAATATTTAGCTGTCACAGAAGTATTTTGAATCTTGATGAACAAATCAACATAGACTCCAGTACCTAACAGCCTGTAGTTGACGTCACCATTTCTTTTTTCATGGCAGAATACATCCATCAGTTCCGCCCATCTTCTCTCAAACAAAAGAAGATGTAACAACGAAATTTACCTTCTTGTACTTATAAATCTTATCTTCAACCCAATGGAAGAGCGAAATTAAGTAGCGCAACATAATGCGTTTTGACATGAGTTTTATTTCACTGTTTCTAAAAGAGTTCCGTTAGCTTGCAGTAGAATCGTTTTAAGCTGTAAAACATATGCTTTTCATCCTAGGATTGGTTTTACTATGCGTGAAATTATTAAGAAACAGACTTATACATCTAACTATTCTGCGATTCGTGGAGTTACGTATGTCCTTAATACACTCTGGTTCACAAAAGCAAGGTGAGTACTTTTGTTTTATATAGTTTCTTGATATTTTGAACTCAATAGCTGTAATGAAGATGCAAGTATTAAAGTGTTTAAAAATTTTATATCTTGTTAAAACTTTAAATTTACAACTTTTTTCTGCTCTTTTCAATGAAACCCAAACCGAAATGATACGACAATTGAAGGGACAAGTGGATAAAGGTGATATGTGATAATGTGTGGTGGTCATAAATCCATCAGTATCATTTCCTCTTAGTCACAGAAATGGTTGGTAACTAGGAATATGACCCCGTTTTACCCGTTGAGAAAAGTTCAAAAAAAAAAAAAATTACACAACATTTTTTCAAAAGCTTTTTCTGGAAATTAAAAAAAAAATTCACATATCATCTTTATCCACTTGCCCCTTCAATTATTTCGGGTAGAAATAGCCCTTTTATACCTTTCTTGGGTCATGAAATTTTAATTCGAAAGGTTCGGTGCTTCTTTGGCATTTGAAAAGGCCCCTGCGACTCTTTTCGGGAGCAAAAGTACCTCCCTGCCCAAATTGGCCGAGATCTGACTTAAACTGTGGATTTGTACAGAGAACACACTTCCCAAGTAGCACATTTCGTTTTTTAAAGGTTATAAAATGGTTATTAACGTTGTAACAACCGCTTAAAAACTTTTATAAAACGTTTAAAGATTATTTGTGCTACCTGGGTTATATTTCTGTTATTCTGGGTACTGTTTCATTTATATATGCCATTATTGTTGAAATCATTTTCGATGTTTTCGTAGCTCTCTAATATTTACGTAAGATTTTACATAAAGTGTTTTAAAATGTGCATTTTCTAAAATTTCTTAATTAATTAAAACAAATATAGAGTAAAAGAATAGAGGATGACGAAGGAGTATTTCACACGTAGTCTTTTAGTTAAAAATCTCAATTTTTATTATTATCTTTTTCTTTAAACGAGCAATTCTTGTGTGTGTGTGTATATATGCATATGTATAAATATATATATATATATATATATATATATATATATATGCAACCACGTTTTATTATAACAATGGGTTTCATATTTTTCATTTCATTTCATTTCATTTGGTTCCGAAGGCGCGGGAGACGTTGATGAGAATTGATGCAGTATTCCTGTTCTCCGGTTTCATATTTAATCACATCAGCGTAAATTTAAATTTTTATGGTATTTGGCAAAAGAATTTTGCCAACGTTAGAATTGTTATTGTTTTTGAAACGTAAAGCGATCGATCAAAATAAAGTTATTGTGGTGTGATTTTACGGTGCGCATCGTTTAAATAAGGTTATAATGATTATGTCTTGTCCAAATAAGGTTGTGTTTTTTATCATAAATTACGGCTGTTTTAAATGCGTAATTGCAACCAAGGGCTTAAAAATGCTTTTCAAGTTTATCTAGATAAGTACTTCGAAGTAGAAAGTAACCACCCCTAAGCCAGGGTTAAGGCGGAAGGTACTCAGGGACGTCTTTTTGAAATTTTCCAAAGGGGGGGGGGGGCAAAGGGTGCATACACAATGTAAAATTTACCAAAAAGTGGCAAAAACCACGCCCACTTATATGCCAATGCATTGATTTCCCAAAGTCAGGGGGGCAATTGACCCCCGCCCCCCAAGTATTACACAAGTACTTCGCCAAGTACTTACACATAACATTGCCGAAAGTAAAAAAAAAAGAAAAAAAAAAAACAGGCACAGAGGTTACTATTCTGACAGAACGAATTTGGTTACACTTTTATGTTAAATAATAGTTTTCTTCCTTCCTAAAAAAGGCAATTTTGTGTTTATAAAATTATTATATGCAATTTTTCACATGATTTGGTCAGAATGGAAACAATGAAATTCATTGTAACTTTGTTCGAGTAATTGAAGAATTTGTGATAACATCAGACCTCCACCCCCCCCCTCCCATTGCATACATAATTTATTCAACAAAAACTCTAAAGTGGATTGAAACTTTTGCAATAATTTCAAAGTAGGGGAGAGTGGTAATGAATGGGCCACTTTTTGGTTTTGAATTTTTGTAATTTTTTCTAACACTTTGTTTTAACTCTAAATTGGTGTTTTAGTTACTTTACTTATCTGGCTATCTAAAAAAGTCATAAAAGTTAGATTAGCACCTGTCAATAATGAATTATAATAGAAAATAAAAATTTTGAAATTTGGCCCATTCAACCCCACCTATGGGGCCATCGAAGGTAATGAATGGGCCACTAAATGAATTCAATGAAAACATGTGGATTTAATCTTTTATTTACTGAATATGACAAAATAAATGTGGCACTTGACATGATGATACAAAATCATACTGATTTAAAATTATATAAACATCAAAACTGATGCAATTAAAATAAAACTGATTCATACCAATTGTAGCAGAAAAATGACTAAATAATGAGAATGTAAGAAATAAATAACATCAAATATATATATAAAAAAATAACAGATAATACACACTATGATTTAACAAAATTTATATATTTCAAAAATAATATTAAAAACCACTTTCAAAAACTTCATCTTCATTTTCAAACTTGTCAAAATTCAAATTTTTTTTTAAAAATTTACTAGACATCTGGAATAAGAAATATCTAACTTAAGTTACCAAGAAAGAAAATGAAATTGTACTGTGAGGGATATAATATGAAGGAGAGAGGGGGTTTTTTCAAGCCACGCACTGCGACCAGAGGTCTATTGTACTATAGGAATATAATATAGATCTGCAAATTATATTTAGAAGTTACTACAAACCTATTTTGACGACAGTAATCTTAATCTATCTATGACAATCAGTTGTGTTTCATATTAATGCGAAAATCCAAAGAAAAGGAAGAAAAACAATATTTAGGTGGCCCATTCATTACCATGACATAGTGGCCCATTCAGCCCACCTATACTTTTGGAATACATTTAGGTTTTTTGAGTACATTAAATTTAAATAACATCAAAATACATCTTAAAATTAGTTTATAGATTTGGAAAGACTAACTTATACATATGTATGCAGTGAAATACTTGGTACATTTTAGCTAGGAAATGTTTTACTAAAAAGGGAAAAACTTACTTTTCAGTCAGATTCTTGACCATGCCACTCTAGTTTGAAAATGGCTCAGCGCAAACGAATGAAAATTGGATGAGTTTAGTACAACAAATAGCTACATGTATTGATGGCATCAAAAAAAAATTCATGCAAATACTTTTTCATATTTTGCTAGTGGCCCATTCATCACCATGGCCCATTCATTACCACTCTCCCCGACATGGTAACTAACTATAACTATGAAATACACCAGCAACTCGTTTATTCCATCCAAAGACTAGCTCTCTTTGCTCTTTAAGAGGATTTCTGCATCCCTAGCTCATTTACTTCTTATTCCATGCTGAAGAGTGCTAAAAAGTCCGTGGATAGAATAAACGAATTGGTGGTGTATTGCATGTTTCTGTCTTAGCCCTGGCTTAGGGGTGGTTACTTTTTCTACATCACTTCGATTCTTAACTTAGCAACAGTTCAGGTTAGGGATAAATTTTTGTGACAAAAACTATGTGCTCTTGTTGTACTGTAAAATGGGGTGAATCGGAACACTTTTCAGCTTTAATTGTAAAAAAAGTAGTTAAAAGATTTTCTTTTTAATTTGATTTTTCGTGTAAAAACTTCGATCTTGCTTTGCTTTAAATATTCCAAGCAAAGACAAAACATTTCAAACAGTTATTATTTATGTATATAGGAATTTAGGGGTGTTCCGAATCACCCCGCTAATAGGGGTCAATAAGAACACATGTTAAAAATTTTATTTTTTTCAATTTAACCTGTACTGTAATAGGTCTCACAAACATGAGTAATATTCATGGGGAAGAACAGATGGTTATTGTCAAATAAAAATGTATTTTCTGTACCAGTAAACGTTTATGATTTGTCAAAATTTAAAATGATTTTGAACTTTTATGAAAAATTAAAATTAATTTTAAGAAATGCTTTTGAATTGAAATACAAAGATATAACATAAATTGAAGTCACTCATATCGTCCACAAATATGTACCTGTCCTTAAAACTAGCAGTTGTGGCTTGGCTTAAGTTTTTTCATAACATCTTCTGGGATGAACTCTGCCTTTTCTTTAGTTTCTTAAAATCTCTGGATTTTGGGCATTGTCCTGTAAGATTTTCCCACTTATGCATCATTGTCTGTGTGCTGGACTTTTGTTACATAAAGTCTGTATGACTTTCCGCAATGTATTTTAGGTAAAAAGAAGTCTCCTGGAGCAAAAATATTTTAAAATCTGCAACTTTCTGTCAGTCTAAGATCTAGTTGCTCACGAGAAGAGATAAACAGTAATAAATCCTTGTTCTTGTCTTGACTAGAAGAATTGAGGTTAGAAACTTGATTTTTCAAACAGTTTCCTTTAAATAAGTTTGAATTGGAACAACAGAACCAAGTGTTCCGATACACCCCGCAAATTTTTTTCCTTTGGCATTTTTCAGAATTCTTCATTGATATGACACAATTTTTAAAAAATGTAAATTCTAATATGGTATTCTGTTGTTCAGATACATGCACAATTGAAACATACCACTCTTAGGTTTAAAATATAAGAATGTTTATACTTACATATGAAGTTTTGCAGTCTATGAAAACGTGATGTTTTCTTCCACCACGTGCAGCCCTCCTTATAAGCCAGTAGCGTTGCCATATTGACAAATAATTTTTTTCCTACTTCCTATGATCTTACCTTTCTAAAAAAAATTAATGGCGAAAAATACCCAATAGTATATTTATGAAGAATTTCTTTGTACGGAAGGGAAGTTTTGTTCCGATTGACCCCGCTGTTCCCATACACCCCATTTTACGGTATATTTTCCTAAACAAGCTCTTTTTTATTATTCAGAGAAGAAAAGGGGCCTTGATATCTCTAAATACAAATCTGGCTTTCTTATTGCTGATTGTGCAATTTCAACCTTATTTTAAATTATACTAGGGATATTTTACGATCTAATGCTATTACATTCAAAAGAGGAACTAAAATCTATTTCAAATCCACGCTTTCTTCGAGCTTTGACCTACTCTTCTGTCCTTCCTACTACAGTGGGCACCGGCTAATTGAATCAATGCTTAATTAAATCAGCTAGATTACTGAATCAAATCGCCAAAAATAGAACAATATTCATCTTTATTGAATCAAAAGTGTTTAGAACAAACTTGATTCGTATAAGCGACGGCTACTGTAGTAGAATTTTTCTTGTTATGAACCTCCCCCTCTTCCTACTGGTCATGCTTTTTTAACCCTTTATGTCCCAACTTAATTCAGCAATGAATTTTTATATATTTGTTTGGTTTTTTTAGTTGAAAATACATTAAACAACATATCGTGGGGTTACAAGTGAAACACACTAAGTCAAAATTATTAATTTTCAGATTTTTAGTTTATCTTCACACAAAAATGAGCTGTTTCTACTGGTGAAACCCACTAAGTCATATTTTTATTTAATTCAGTTTTTTAAACAAATTTGTAATCACATTAAGTACTCAAGCCAAGTAGTTCTTACAGGTAAAACACACTAAGGGACTTAGTTGCTTTCTAATGTTGAAAAATATTTCATAGTAAAAGCAAAACACACTAAGTCCATGACTTAGTGTGTTCAATTCTCAGGATGTCAATTCCAAAGAAGTTAGAATAAAAATTTTTTGATCAGCGTTTTCTCAAAATCAAGTTTTTTGACTTAGTGTGTTTCACTTGTAACCCCACGATATATACCGAGTAAAAAATGTTGAAAAACTCAGTAGAGTCTGAGGAAAACTGCGCCTTAGAGTCCCAAAGAAAACGGTTTTCGATTGCAGGTACAATCTGTAGGCTTCTCAGCGCAGTACAAGGAGTGGTACTTAACCGCTTCCCTTACGAATTTTGTTGAAAAAAAAAATTGCAAAAAGATCACATTTTTTAAAATTTGATTTTAAAATACAAAGAAATGAAGCAAACAAAATATGTAGGTTTTAAGTTGACTTTTTAATTTTTATAGGTGTAAAATCATTTAGTTCCACCTAAGTTTTCTCGAGATAATAATTACCTGCCCCGAGATAACTCGGGATAATCAGGTAAGTGGTTAAAAGCTTCAGCATGATTCCAGTCAATAAAGATCCATAATGCTGAATTAATATCTGTACCACAGAACCAGACTAACGTAAGTCCATTTTCGTAACTTTTCAGCAGAGGGCAAAAACGATTGTCGATTGCATGCTAAGGATAGAACTCGCGCTCTCTTAACGCTGCTAAATAATTGTGAAGGAATTTGGAAAATGTTTTCATGGGTCGGGAGTGAAACTGAATACAATGCAGTAATCAAGTGAAAATCGCTATTTTTGGACTTACGTCGTTCTGGTTCTGAGGTACTGATATAAGTGGGACTTATGCTTCCCGTCGGGGCATAAAGGGTTAAAAGAAATGAAGGGCCAGGGGGAAAAAAGATGAAAGTGACCAAAAAGCGATTTCGAGAAAAACGAAGCACAAAGTTTGATTTCTCGTTGCTCCTTATGTAGTTTTTCGAGTTTTCATGCACATTTCGGTCGCTTCTCATGTTTTTCCCTCCTTGTTGTTCGAACAGATGATAAATAGACGAAAAAGTGACTTTCATCTTTTTTTCCACCGGGCCCTTCAAATATTATTGTTGAAGGAGCTGCTAAAATAAAAGATTCCTTAATTCTCATTTCATGATGGAGAGAGTATCAGGTGTCCTAGAAAGAGAAAGTTCACAATCAACACGTGCTCGGACATAGATTGATGTAAAGGTCGACACAAGGATCCGCCGGACCTTGAAGGAGGTATCCAACCGCGAGACAGGGGGGTACACATCATCCCCCGTGGATGATGTCACTTCCGGATGCGGGGAGAGTCGCTTGAGGAGGTGGTTATCGGCTGCGAGAGCGAAGATGCGCTGCCGTGGGATGCTGCTGCTGTGGATGCTGCTGCTGATCGCCGCTCAGGCTCAGGAGTTAAGGCCCTCGGCCTTCGGGAGCAGCTTCCAGAACAAAACGGGTGAGTGGAGAATTTTTTTTCTTGGGGTTGATCTAATCTTAAGAAATAAAAAAGTACTTTTGTTCAGAAAAATGTATTATTAAGACTCTTCGTCGTTAAAACGCACAAAATTTAAAAATTGATGCACACATGTTTCGGCATAACTAGAAACGCCTTGACATTATTTGCAGTGAAAAAAAGCGTTACTTGTATCGCTGAAACATGTGTCAGCAGCATTCTTTAAATTTTGTACGTTTTAACGTTGACTAATCTGAATTCAGATTCCAATCTTAACTGTTTTCATGAAGTCGTTTTCACTTCGCTTCTAATAACTCGACAATAGCATCACTCCAAAGGCACTGTGGTCTCTTATTTTATTTCTGGGTATCCAAAACAGGACTTTGGTAGGTTCATCTGTCATAATTTATTCTCGAAAAGGGCCGAGCTACATTTTAACTTCTTTGCACTGCAAATCATATGATTTGCTCTTCAATCGATGAACCTCACTTGTGTCTATGCTTTCTGTCTCCTCAATCGCATCCTAACACCCACACACACACACACACACAATTACATGCATATAAATATACAGATACAAGGTGTCTTTTAATTTACCCACAACTTTAAAATGAAATAACGGAATCGGCGCAGATAGCACACCAATTTGTTATTGAAAAGAAAGTCAAAAAGGTAATTAATGATCAATTAAATGTTTTCAAAGTGAGAACCTCTCCCCCCCCCTCTCTCTTCAAAGGTGATACAGTAGGGCAACCTAGCCGTAAAGCTATCAGTTACTTGCTCTAGTGTTTGCTTCAATGCTTCAACCAAAACGCTTTACCTGGGCACATATCTAGTGCAAAATGATCTAAACAAAGAATCTCGTCCGAATCCGTGGCCTCAAGATAGTAATTAGCAGGAATTAGAGTTTTGCATTTTAAAGTATTTAACATTAAAGCGAAAGTAAAGATGAATGTTTTCTGATATTATTTTCAGTACTGTGGAATCCTCTACCACGATCGAGGAAAAAAATCACAAAGAAAGGTTACATGTTTTGCGTACTATCGTTCTTAAATAGAATTCGTATTTTGTTAGAATTTAAGACTTTCGTAAAATGCTTGAATAAATAAATGCGCGTGGTTTTACAGAAGTCGGAAATATTTCTGGAAAACAAGGACATTGAAAGCAAATTTTTATAGCTTGAGAATACAAAAAAAGTTAAAATAGTGAAATAATATTGCCATCTTTTCTTGCCCAATACTTGTGACTAACACCAAACATAATCCTTATAGAGGTATTCGCCCCCAAATTTAAACACATAAATGAGCAAAAACTTTTAAAAGAGAAGAAAAGAGCTTTTTTAAAAAAATCTTTACATTGTATAAACACATTTTCACAATGCGAGAATATACAAAAGGCAAAAAAGTAAAATAATACTGCCACCTTTCGTCTCCCAATAATTATGATCTACTTACTGCGAACATAAAATATGGAAAAAGAGGGGAGAGGAGGAATAATTTCCCCACAGTAAAAATATAAAGAAGTATAAATCTTAAAAGATAACAAATAATGTATCGCGCTTTCTGGAGAAAATACAAGATTGAAAGCAATTTTTACAATTTGAAAATACACAAAAGGCTAAAATAACCGAATTATAGTGTTACCTTTTCTCTGTCAAAAAGTTCGATCCACTCCAGACAAAACTAGAGGATAGAATGTCCTTCCCCACCTCCAAATTAAAAAATGTAAAAAAGTAATAACGCCTCAAAGATGTGAAAGACACTTTTATAGCACTTACTGTTGTATATTTTATTAAACAGGGATTAAAAACGTTTTTTCTGCTCAGTACAAGACATTGCTACTTTTTCCATTGAATTTATATTTCCCAGAAGTAAAAGTAATGTACCTATTATATTAAAAATAACTATATTCTTTTTGTTCACTTTTTTTTCGCTTAATTTTTTTTAATGACTTACATTAATAGCTTTCGAACTGAAAAGGTAGTTTCTTTAACCATTTGTACTTTATCTATAATTGTACATGAAGGAGAGTTTTTCGTAAGTTTTTTTTCTCTCAGTTGTTTTTAGTTTTAAGTTTAATATCTTGAGAGCTTTGATTCAGAAAACTCCTAAAAAAATTACAATAACAGAAAATGCTTAATATGATACAAGTGTTAAACTTTTAATTCCGCGTTTTTGACTTTGATTCAGTTTTTCAGTCTACTTTTAAGTGTAGATCTGCTCTTTAAAATAAGTTTAAATTCCACATTGCACTAATATAGATAAACTTTTGACGATTTGCTTAAGGAGCCAATATTTTGAAAAGTGCCAATTTGAAGTTGGAGTTTGCTGCTAAAAAAATTTTTTTGCAGAAAAAAATTAATATTGGATTCTAAGTCTAAATTGGGTCTAAATGCAAGAAAATAAAAGGGGGGAGGTCAAGGAAGTTATTTACCCCCTCCTTAGATTACTCACTTTTAAGCCGTTACAGATTTGATGAGTGTTACAGATCTGATGTTAATATGAGCTACATATCTGGGTTTATGCTTTCAGTCTTCATTAACATCTCTAAAAATGACATCATTTCCTTGCATTTTTAACATAGAATTAAGATAATTATATTAATATATGTATATTAGCTAAAAAATCAAATTTCATTATAAAAAAGAATTTCTTGGAAATAAAAATGTTCGATAAGGTTTTTAGATAAAATAAAGTATGAGATTACCAAATCCAAGCTAATAAAACATTTGTTTTGTTTTGAAACAATACACAACTTCAACTTTTTCAACACACAACTCTGCTGCTTGCTTTTCTTTAATTAGTTGTAGGAAATTTAATTTCTTGATCAGAAATTCAAATTTAGCATGCTAGTTATTATCTAGTTATTTAACGAAGTTATGAGAAATTGAAGCACCAAAAAATAAATAAATAAAACAATAATAATTAATTAACTTAATTTCTGCAGTGTCAATTTTTCTTATTTTACTAATTTCTATTGTCAGGTCATACAAACCACAAATGAAGCTATTGTACTAAAACTCATTGCTTTTCATTTTTTAAGAACAAAAATATTCAATATATGGCTAAAACCTATGATTTTTGCTTTTTAATAATTCTGAAACGTGAGATTTAGTTCGGTAGCATATTCCTGCTTTTCAATGTTACCGCTCTGACTGTTACCGATCTGAAAAACCGACAAAGTTTTGTTTTTATTTCCGAGTCGATCGCGCTGAACCAAAATCAAACACGTGGTTTTTTCACTCGTAATAAAGGACTATATATAAAATAACGTTTAAAATAATAAAAACTGCGCATTTTAGCACGTGTTACCGATCTGATGACTTAAATGACACATATTTTATAAAATCACCTAAAAAAAATCTTACCTGCAATTTTAGATGCAGAAATGCAAATTTTTAATTACGATGCGATAAAACATCATACCAGGTACTCAGTATCACATGGTATCGGTGCAGGAAATGATTTTGGGAGCCCAAATATAGATCGGAAGTCATTGTTACACTCTGACGCGGAACTGAGGGACACGCTTTTTTTGCATTCCCTAGAAAATCAGAAATTGATTAAAACAAAAATGAAGTAAAATAATTACAAAGGGGTAAAAATAGAATCGTTCTTTGTGCAAGTGCGTTTTTTTTTGGGAAGTTAGAAAGTGCGCTTAAGCTGTTTGCATGCTAAGCTTTGCTACTGGGGACACGTTACCGATCTGATTTTTGAAGTATAAAACAAATATTTTGTGAAGAAAAAATTTTTTTTTCTGGTGTTAGATGAAATGAAAGCAAAACCTTTTCTTCTTTCTGGGGAAAATTATTTTTTCAACTAGTTATTGAAATACTAGTGAAAATTCACTTGGGACTCAAATTGGCACTTTTCTAAATATTAGCTCTAAGATGAACTAGAATGCTGTTCCTAATCTTTCGCACAAACAACCATGTTCAGATGAGCTTAATGCTCTCAAACTGGATAGCAGTTTTAAGTTTCGATTCAAAATCATTCCCCAAGTTGATTGCTCTAATTGAGAAAGCTTTTCGATGTAGTGCCCTCACTAATTTTCAAAATAACTCTATTACTCATCTCATTGCCAATACTGTAGATTATAATTCGAACTGAACTTTGAATATTTTGAGCAAGCATGTTAATATTTCTGTAAAAAACTCAATTCACGGGCTTCATTTAGTTGTTAACTAAAGCAGAAAAGGAACGTATTCTAACACATCTTTGTGGTCAAACATTCAAAAATCTTGCGCTTAGGCAAATGCCATGATTAGGTCCAAATTACGTGAAATTATTAGTGAAATGATCATATGGAGCAAAGGTCCAGGGAACCAAGTATTGAGTGCTCATCATATTTATAACTTACGTTTAAAAAAGTTGAATAATTTCATCTCAAAATATCAAGATATAAATATTAAATCTAGAAAAAAAATGTCCCTCACATTTTAATTTTTTTTACAAATCCTAAAGTTACTGCAACCTCATCAACGCTTTATTTACGCTAATAGTACATTTATGATATGTAATGAACACTTTTGATACTAACATCGTTTTGCAATAAATCAAAATCTGGTGAAATTGTGTATTATAATGCAATATTATCAAATATATCATTTCTAGTTAGATTGCAGCAACTTATATTACAATGTATAATGTATATTGTAGTATGAGACATCGTCAAGTGTGGTTTGGTTGGTATGATACGTTAGAATTAAAATATCACAACGTAGTTAAGGGCAAGGAAACCAAATCAAGTTGCTGTCCAACGCCCTCAATTGTTATATTCGGGCCTTATTCATGATTTAACTAAGTTTGGTCCTTATGTGACACTTCAAAACGAACCTAGTACTTGAGAGGTAAACTAGATTTAAAATACTATATTTTCTACTGTTATCTGTGAGCCTTCAAGAAGGTCTCTGATTGTTTCTTTTGCATAATGTTCCAGGTTGTACGATTTACTAAAAGCCGCAGACTTGGTGCAAATTCAGCCTCTTATTTTCAAGATTAGAACAGCTTCTTACAAACGACCGAAGTATGCAGTTACAATTTTTCTCCTCTTTTGAGACACACACACACTAGGGTGTATCGAAAAAAACTTTTTTTCGAAATTCAATTTACTAAGTTGATAAAAAGTTGCCCCTACCTACCAACATATTCCGCAAAAAATTTCAGTCTAATCAGAAATTGTTTAGGTGTTCCGCACGAGGACTGAAATTTGTGAATTTCTTCAAAAATATTAGTTTTTTCTCATTTTTTTAAATATTGAGAATAAATGTAAAAAATAATTAAAGTTGCAAAATGTACACAGCAAAGTCTGAGTACAAAATTGGGTTTGAAAAAAAGTATATGAAACAACATTTAGATCTCCCACATTTATTCTAAACTTACGTAATTTTCACCAAAACTAGCATTTTATAAGGCTATGCGGTTTGGTTAAAAACTTGTTTATGAATGTGGAATCTAACTGAATTAACACTTGAAACTGGGAATCATCTGTGGTTTATGTAGAGTAAAAAGTAAAATAATACGAACTATAAACAGAATCTAAGCCCTTTGTCACACAGTGCCCGCGTTCTATCGGGGCCCCCGTGATGGTAAACGAAATACATCTCCGCTAGCGTAGCTGTATTTCGTATACAAAAGGATTGTATAGAAGAACATATATCTTTGGTTGAGGAAACAGACTCTAAATATTTCGGACATGGTGCTCCTATAAATGGCCCAGGGAAAGAAATTGTAGCTTCAGTTTCATGATTTATGGAAAAAAAAAGTTCTATTGATAAAGAACATAAAAGCTATCGGTTGTGATGGCACATCAGTTAACCCTTCACTGCACGGTGTGCCAGATCTGGCACAAACCAAATAAACCCTCATATATTCCTATGATTTTTAAATGCAGTTAAACTGAGCTTTGTGCCCCTTCTGGAACATTGCTATAACAGTTTAGTGTGATTTTTATGCACTAGTTAGTTGCACTAGTCTAGGTATTACAGTTCTTGCTTTTGAAAGAAAGAGTGTCTGCATTTCCGTTAGAAGTGTGCTTAGTCATTATTTCCTTTGTTCTAAAATTGTTTACATACACTTAGTGGAAAATGTGTTTATACCACTTATGGCACAAAACACATTGTAGATTATTACACTTATCGGTATACAAAGCATATGCTATGTGCTTTGTGCTATACAGGGTGTCCACTCCAATCGTGGACCAATAGCTAATTTCTAAACCGTCTGAGATAAGCATATAGTTTATTTAGGAAAAAATCTCCAAATTATGAAAGGAATTTTGGGTCTATTCAATGTTTTTCAAAAAATCAAATTTTGACAGAGTTACGAAATTTAAATTTTTATACAGCCCCCCAGTCCTATCAATCATATTTAGTAAAACATTCTTGACACTGTAACGTTTAAAACTAAAAAAAAATCACTCTTCTACCACAAAAATTGACCGAGTTATGACGTTTTGAAAAATCAAGATTTTGAAGGATTTCGCATACGATCCCTTAAGCGATCTCTCGATGACGTCATGAAACAATGCAAAATCTTGATTTTTCAAAACGTCATAACTCGGTCAATTTTTGTGGTAGAAGAGTGATTTTTTTTTAGTTTTAAACGTTACAGTGTCAAGAATGTTTTACTAAATATGATTAATAGGACTGAGGGGCTGTATAAAAATTTAAATTTCGTAACTCTTTCAAAATTTGATTTTTTGAAAAACATTGAATAGACCCAAAATTCCTTTCATAATTTTGGGATTTTTTCCTAAATAAACTATATGCTTATCTCTAACGGTTTAGAAATTAGCTATTGGTCCACGATTGGAGTGGACACCCTGTATATAGAACAAACAATTAAAACATCATTTTTGGTGCAAATTTTTAAGATTATTTTTTTTTTCATTTTTCCTGAACTCGGGGCTGTTTAAAGGTAACATATAATTTTTTTCATGAAAATATAAAAAATCGTGCAGTGAAGGGTTAACACTGGAAAATCAAATGGTACTATTTGACTTCCAGTAAAGTCTTTAGAACCCTCACTACAAGCCATGGTACGTTTTCTTCATTTAATGAATTACCACTCAGAAATTCCACTTATTTCTTCTATTTTTGCTTGTCTTGAGCAAAAATTTTGTATTTGTGAGAGTGCTCTTCTATATAAGCAAAGGTTTAGCAATGGCTAATTCTCTGAAACTTTTTTTTAAAGAAAAAAATATGTGCACTATTTTGAGGATAAATTTTTCAAAACAAAAAGGTTCAATTTTTATGTTCGTTTTATTGATTGTTTTGTTTTTCTTCTCACAAACTATGTCGGTATAAAACATTTGCTCCCTGTTCTTAATCTAACTCTGATCCTTGTATTCTATTTCATTATTTAAATAGAAAGCGACAGTTCTCTTTAATTTTTTAAACGTATTTATTACTGAAAATAATGGGTAATTTATGTCTTCGATTCTTCGTCGGCCTTTTGCTTTTATAGCACTTCTTCGCAAATGTTCCTCTCATTTTCTTAGCACAACGTTAGGCTATATTAAGCCTTATATATTGCGTTCTTGGAACATTTATGTTTGACCTAAATATTTCAAGACTTAGCTTTCTTGAATTGAAAATAATTTTCTAACAACGCTGACTCCAGGTATAATACTTTAATTAAGGCTTCCTCTGGTGATGTCCCTGTTTCCACATCTGCTTAGAGCATTGTTTCGCATTTCATTCAAACGCTCATCATCAAATTCTGATGATGCCAGCTGAAACATTATAGTACGATATTTTTGAGAAAAGAGTAAAAAACGAATTTTCATTAAAAAATAAATGTTGCCTCCGACATGTTAATAGCAGATACGAGCTAATGATGCGAGTTAAGATAATGTTTGCCTTTTTTATGCTGCTTTCCCGGAGTTTTTGGTTTCCTTTCTCTTTTTTCAGACTAAATTGACACTTATTACATCAGTAACAAAACAATTTCCATATCTATAAATTGCAAAAAATTAAAAAAAAAGCTGTTGTTTGTACAATATAATACTGTCTGCATAGATTCTAGTTTAAAACTGTGAAAGCCTAGTAATAACCTGTAAAAATAACTATTTTTAGCCTACTTTCCAATTAAAAATAAAAGAAAGACGAAAAAAGTATGAAAAGTAACTTAATGCATCTAAAAAAATATCGCCAAGTCCAAAAAATATCGCCAATTAAAAAAAATATTGCCAAGTCGAAAAAAATATCGCCAAGTTAAAAAATTAAAAAAGTAAAATGAATATCGAAAAGTTAAAAATTTGAAAGTAGGGTATTGAGATGGGGAATTTGTGTGTCGGTCGGTCGGTGGGTCGGTCGGTCTGTCTGTCCCCCCCCCCCTAATAACTTTTGAATGAACATTCCGATTTGGACAAACTTTTTTTTTGTTGGAAAGATCTCGGCGAGTACAGCTCATTCCCATATTCGATTTGAACAATTTTTGGTTCAACTTTGAACCGTTCAAACAACCTGTCCCGCGATGCTAACTTTTGAGTGAACAGTCCGATTTGAACAATTTTTTTTTTTTTTTTTTTTGTTCGAAAGATCTTATCAAGGATACCTCATTCCCGTATTAACATTTCCGATTTGAACAATTTTTCGTTTAACATTGAACCGCTCAAGCAAGCTGTCACCCCTAATAACTTTTGAGAGAACAGTCCGATTTAAATATTTTTTTTTGTTCGAAGGATCTCAGCAAGGATACTTCATTACTGTATTTAAATTTTCAATTTGAACATTTTTTCGTTCAACATTGAACCGTTCAAGCAACCTTTCCCCACCTAATAACTTCTGAGTGAACCATCCGAATGGAATAAACTTTTTTTTGTTGGAAAGATCTCGGAGAGTACAGCTCATTCCCATATTTGATTTTTCGATTTGAACAATTTTTGGTTCAACTTTGAACCGTTCAAACAACCTGTCTCGCGATACTAACTTTTTAGTGAACAGTCCGATTTGAACCACCTTTTTTTTGTTCGAAAGATCTTATCAAGAATACTTCATTCCCGTTTTTAAATTTCCGATTTGAACAATATTTCGTTCAACATTGAACCGTTCAAACAAGCTCCCACCCCTAATAACTTTTGAGTGAACAGTCCGATTTAAACAAACTTTTTTTTGTTCGAAAGATCTCGGCAAGGATACTTCATTACCGTATTTAAATTTTCAATTTGAACATTTTTTCGTTCAACATTGCACCGTTCAAACAACCTTTCCCCACCCAATAACTTTTAAGTGAACCGTCCGAATTGAATAAACTTTTCTTTGTTCGAAAGATCTCGGAGAGACTCATTCCATATTTCACTTTTCAATTTGAACCATTTTTCGTTCAATGATGAACCGTTCAGAAATTTTTTTAACATGAGCGCCTACTGGGAAATTTTAATTGAATGTTGATTCTGAACTTAAAGGCAGATTTCCTTTAAACTAACTTTGTAAGAAAATGGTTTTGATAAATAATGTATTGTAAAGTACTTTTCTGAATAATCTTCTGTGAGGATTCTGATTCCGACTCTGACTCCGCAAACACGGCGGAAATGCGGGCTCAGAAAAAATGACTGACTGGGCAGACGATTTTTTGTTTATTTATTTGTTTTGTTTAATTTATTATTATTATTATTGTTTCTTTTTTTGGCAGACGATGTTTTTTGTTAACAAAAGTTTTTCATTCACGAGAGCATTTTATTCTTTATTTATATTTATTAACTGGCAACGGATTAAAAATGAAATTCGAGACATTTTATTAACGAACGAGTTTTATTTTTCTTTCTCTGATAAAATGTGTTTTGATGATCCTTGTACTTTTATTTTATTTATCTTTTTTTTCTTTTGAAAACGATTGTAGAATTTTTCTGCGGAAGAACTATAACAGTTACATTCTTTAAAAGGTGCGACAAAGATTTATTCACTCGTTTATTTACTTTTTACGTGTCCATTTCATCTGATGAGAGGGATATATTTTGCTTTTAGAAATCAGCTTTAAGTGCTATAAAGGTATGTTTGACATAATTTTCAGTTTCAGATAATCAAGAGAATATTGATCAGATGCTACAATGCCGATGTCTATGTACGGGAAAGTAGGCTCGTTTAGTTCTTGACTGAACTTCTTGTACAGTTTATCACTGTAAAAATAATAATTTTACAGTTTATTTCAGTAAAATTAGAAATTTTACAGTAAAAGTAGCAGCATTATATTGTAAGAACAACAGTATAATACAGGCAGCAAAGGTTCCAGTTTTAAACTGCAACATGCACTGCAATAAACTGCGAAATTAGTAATTTTACAGTTTATTACTGTAAAAGTAGCTGTATTATGCTATAAAAACAACTATTTTTTACAGTGTATGAGTAAATGATTTATTACATTTTACCTCCCCTCAAAACGGAACTCCCTAAACGGGAACGAAACTATTTTATTTAAAGAGCGAACTCGTTTAATAAGACTTCAGCTCATGTATGGGTACGTTTTAAGCAAGTTTAAGAGAAAAATATGTACCTCAGATTTAGACTAACGTAAATCTAAAAACGGCAATTTTCAGGTTGTTACTACATCGTACGCAAAAGCCTATTCCACAGTGAGCCATAAGAGCTTTATTTTAAATCCTTTATAATTTTGTGTCTGTATTATATAAGAGTACCAGTCCGAACCTTTGCATGAACCAGAAAAGCGTTTTTACGCTCTTGGAAAGTAGTGATAATGTGACTTACGTTAATCTGGCTTTGACACAGAGAAATGAGTTTTATCCATATTATTAACTTTTTATGCCTCAAGACTAACTAGATTTTGGAAAACATTTGTCAAGTGTAAAACAGAACTATTCAAATAGAAACGTTTAAAAAAGGAAACTTTTTAGCTTGGTGAGAAAGCAAAACTTATACATACGATAAATTAGCAATGCTATTTAAATAATAAGAGATTTAAAAGAAAAAGAAAAAACTTGATGAGTAATTGCACAATATCGTAGAAGTGACTTTCTACTGATGAAAAGCATTAGTTTTTGCGTAACACGTGCTATTAACGACAGTGTGGTAGGGATGCAGAAACGTTTGCATTTAATTACACTGTTTGGTTTTAAAGAGAGAAAAAAACTGGTAGCTGAAGTTTTCCCTGTACGGCGTATTTCCAGTTATATCACTGAGGTTAAGGTTAGAGATCTTTTCATCAGCCGATTGAAATGGCAGATTACCGGAACATTACTTTAAAATTGAGCGGCGCAGTTTTTTCCACAACGTTGCGTTCGACCTCACCAATCATGCGGAATCCTTGCTGAATCTTTGACGAGACTCAATGCCGAATGTTAAACTGGTTTCGCATTTGGCAAACAAACAGCGGTTCACTTGCTAAGAAATTTGGAATTAGGGACGTGTTTACATAGGTATTGTTTGCTATTGTTGCCGCTTTCTGCTCCTGTGGTTATATCTGGGATTATTTGATCTTAATCTTTTCATATGATTTCCATTATTAGACAAATCTTCTGCCGTGAATCACTGTGTTTACTGAAAGAAATTAAATAACGCGCACTTATAGATGGGAATGGTTTAATCCAAATGTTCACAAGTATTTGATTGTGAACATTTGGATTAACAAGTAAGGTTAATCAAACTGACCCGCGTGCGAAGCATTCGCTCTTGACAACAGTTATTCAAAAACTCTATTTTTTACGGTAAGTTTTCAAAAAAGCGGCAGAAAGTGGGTAGTTATTTTTTGCCGATTGAAAATAAAATAATATGATTCCTTACTTTTATAGTTTTATGAAGCATTAGAAAAAAAAAAACTTTTAGAAAGATTATTTATACTGTTCCACTTAAAAAAGGGTAGATGGTTTGTTAAAGTTATCACCTACAAATGCAAGTTTTCAATTTAAAACTTGCATTTGCTATCCTTTTGACACGTTCAACTAAACTATGTATTTGAAAATAGCGTCGTTCTACGTTGTTTGATACGACTCAAAATGGTTCTCATTTTTCTTCCCCTTATTGCTATCTTACCTATCACCCCTATTTTGGTAAGATCATAGAAGACCTGACACATGCGTAAATACGCGGAAGGTTCTACCTAAGAAAATCAGACAGTAGGGTAATTCCACGCGAAATGAGCAAATCGGCTGTGGCAGACGTTACATATTTCAATGAAAATTTTTATTCAAGTAAATAATGTATATCTATGAGGAAATGCAAAGTATTGAAAGTTTAAAAACTGTTTGTTGCTTTGCTATTGGCATCCAGAAATTAAGACTTACGCTAATCCTAAATTTTCAGAGTTCATGACAGCCAGTTTGTGATACAATAACTCCGTAAGTTATAAATAAAAAAAAATAAATAAATATTTTCACATTCTCTGGAAAAATGGTAGTTACATTTATTTAGAGCTTTCGTTAAGTCTAAGATATTAACAAAAATTGAAATCTGTTCAATTTACTTCATATTTCAAACTAGCTCTTTTAATAAAACATTAAGAGAAAAAGCAATACACAGTGTAAAACTATCTATTACTGATCACCTGGGCTAAGTTAATAATTGGTGTAAATTTCTTTAAATGATGAAATCGTATTTAAAAAATTGTAATTTATTGAAATTTTCATTTTTTCCAATTTTTAGATGCTAGTTTGAACAAAAGAGAATGTCCCTAATGTGCTCATTTTATTTTACTCAGCATGTTAAAGTGTCTTTTATTTAATATCAAACTTTAATTAGTGTCTTTCAGCTTATTTTTGGCATTAGAACAACTTGGATTCAAGTAAAATGTCATCAATGAAACTCTGTATTGTAAGTTTAGAAAGACTTAATCATTTTTTTCGTGTTTCCTTCTCTTGAAAGAGTGTTTATAAAGTATTTGATGAAACCTTTCCATATTTATTGTGAAGTATATTGTGTTCCAGTATGATTAATTATATTTAATTGTACAAGTAAATTTGTCTTTTTCTTAACAATCTCCACCCGTGATGTGGAGAAAGAATAACAGGCTACTTGCGATAAAAATTATCATTTCAGTATCTGAAAAAATCTTAACGGGTATCAAAAGAAATTTTTTTGAACAGAATGAAACTTAGAAAAAAACCTATTATTTCCTCCATTCATTGATTATGTAAATATTTTTATTTCTTGAGATTTAACTGTTATCCACAAGATCCCCCCCCCCCCCTAAGTTCCACATCATACTTGCACAATTTCTAGAAATTGAAATTAATGCTGGTCCTTCAAATTCCTGGAGCTTCACATAAAATGCGAAGAAAATGTTGTTTCGTTCCCTTTAATACAAAGCTAAGAAATAAAAAAGGCTCTATCGAGCTTCTTTAAGCAAGTAGTAGACATAATGGATTTAATTCTTGTAAAATTGGAGCATACTTTCCAATGTGTCCTTCATATAAATTTTTGTACCTACTTGAAAGCTAAAACCATTGTTTTACGATGTATACTTAAGTTCAAAAAATACTTTGAAAACAAAGGAATTAAAATACAGCTTTGAAAATAAAGGTATTATTTCTTTGAAAGTTAAAACATTATTGGGAATTAATTTAAATTATGCAACTGAATTCCTTTGACGTTAGAAAAAAGTGAAAACCTTCAACTTTGTTGAAAATGAAATATTTTAGGTTTTTACAGTTTAATTAACAGTTAATTATCATGACTTTTAAAAAGTTACTGTAAACCGATAAATTGCCCTACTCCAAAGATTACAAATATATGTAACTTTTATGTTTACATTAACTAGTTAAAAAAATACAAGGGTTCAAAAGGGCAACATTTAGCATTTTGTGAAAGGTGTTCAAGAGGGCCAATTTTGAATTTCATGTAACTCCTAAAATAGAAAATTTTAAGCCAAAACCTTTTAGATATTTTCATATATGCACAAAATAAACCTGTGTACAAAATTTTGTAAAAATATATTACAATGCGCACACCACTTTTCCTCATTTTGCTCATGTCACATGAAATGAATGACCCAGAATACATTCTTAGAAATTTGATTCAAAAGCAACCAGTGGAAAAATGTCAAGCAAA
This sequence comes from Uloborus plumipes, assembly GCA_038373865.1. Classification (NCBI taxonomy): domain Eukaryota; kingdom Metazoa; phylum Arthropoda; class Arachnida; order Araneae; family Uloboridae; genus Uloborus; species Uloborus plumipes. The sequence goes on along the minus strand of JAXGGA010003527.1, from coordinate 57,115 downwards.
AGCGACAAAACTCTTAGTAGAATCGAACCTACGATCTTCGCGTTTCTATAGCGACGCTCTATCCAACTGCGCCGTAGCATCTTAGGTGTCCTTTGCTGTTCATAAAAATGATGTGTAGTAAAAAACAGAAGAGAAAAAAATCGCACGAAAAACAATTTTAGATTTTTTGTGTCTCTTTTTTGTCAATAGCCGGCACGAGAAGCTTTAAAATGAGTGGTAAGTCATGTAATTTGATAAAGAAATGAGAAAGTTCTCATGTGGTAACCGAAAAACACAGGCTAGAGAAATAATAATATAAGATTACAGGTACTGTAAAAAAAAACTGTAGTATGAAGGGAATAAGTCGTATTACGATGTTTTCTGCATTGTGTTCGATTTCATATTTGAATATGAAGTGCAATAAATAAATAGAGCATCAATGTACTAAAGTTTACAAATACATTTGTTCTATTGATGTAGAGAAAATTACAACGTTAAGGAGGCACAAATAAGCAGGTATACTGCAGACACGTGTTTCGGCGTTACAAGGAACGCTTTTTTTCAATGCAAAAAGAAAAAAAAAAGAACTTATGGATGCACAGGCATCCAACAAAACCTTTTGTCGGATGTCTGTGCATCCATAAGCTCATTTTTTTTTTTTTTTTTGCATTGAAAAAGGCGTTCCTTATTTGTCCCTGCTTATTTGTGCCTCCTTAACGTTGTAATTTTCTCTACACCAATGTACTTGTTGACTTTCGCCAGATATTTTAATGTATATTATACTAGGAATTGAGAAAAATAATTAGGAACAAATAGGTCGTATTCATTAAATCATATAGCAATTTATCTGATGAGAATTTCAAATTGTTACTCGTTAATGTTCAAAGGATTCGTGTTTCAAATTTAGCACTTAAGCGACTGCTAGCGAAAATTACTATTAATCAACTTATACTTCGCAGGCAAGAAGGAATGAAAGGTTGAGAAATCTAAACTTCCTGTTAAATAAGTGTAAAAAAACAAATGGAAAAGTTTTCAATTGTCTGTATTTGAGATACATCACGTAGCTGAATATGATATATTCATATATCTATACTTAGAATCTCCATTTTCTTCTTCAGATTAGTGTCAAAATTACATCAATTTAGGAACCCCTTTACCACATGTTGTAAGCTAATAGCTGTTTTACTATAACTATTTGTTTTCGGTTAGCAGTAAAAGGTTTCTAAATTTATTTGCTTCGCTCCTCCTGTGTATGCTATCTCTGAGCATTATGTGTGAATTCTTAAAACCTAGTAACTTTTTAGTAGATTCCAGCTATAGGGTGACTACAAATAGTAGCTAATAGTACGAAGTGATTGTAAACAATTGTGAAAAATTGCAAACATATTCTAAGCAGAACTGTATCGTGCTTTAATTTCAGTACCAGAAAGGTTTTTTTTTTTTTTTTTAAATAAAGGGTACTGAGCATCGCTTCCAATCTCAAATTTTTATTTTATCAGAAAGCCTGACTCTGGCATGTTGTGCAACACTGCAAAACCTTTTACTGACAAACGAATGGGGATTTCTTGTAATAAAAAACAGCTTTTACATTTGCAGTATCTAAAACTCAAGCTATACATTGTCAGAGCTAAAGGAATTTATTGTTAGCCGGGCATTCATGTTTCTATTACATTCACAAAAATTTTTATTTCCAACTCGTGATCAGTGCAGGTTTATTGAACTTAAAAAAAGACATTTCGAGGAGCAACCTCGGCCTATGGAAACCCACGTAAGCGTGAAAGGGCAAAGGCGAAAGTTTTGTCCTCTAAACATATACCGTTCCCTGTCCACCGCATACCAAGCACCGCCGTACATCATTTTCACTTTCCTCTTTCGACTACTAAAACTTGACCTTCCAAGGTCATTTTTGATTGTACCGAAGATGATTATCTTGCATTAACTGCTGTATTTATTGTTGCAAATCTGAAAAGAGGATGCTCAAATGAGTGAGTAAGTGGAATAGTTATCAAATGTGCTGTCGTAAATTGGCGGAACTTTTCCAGATTGCGACTAGTAAAGAAAATGTTCAACCAAACATTCTTAAAACCTTGGGGTAAAAGGTTGTGCTGTGGCAATCATAAGGCTTATTGATGAAACTAAATGTTACATTCTTGAGGTACCGTACCATAAACTGGTACGTTTGTTTAGTCCATAGTTGCTCAAACTGAATCTTTTAATCTTTACTGTTCTTTAATTTTAAACTTTTTCATGGCCTGACTAATTCTGTATTATGTTGGCATCACTTTTGCAGCCGTATGAGTTAAGAAGAACGCCGTGTCACATTCTTGAGTACTACAAGGTATAATATTAAATTCAAACAAAACGCAATGTGGGGCAAAATGAAATGTTAAAACATTTTCAGTCTTTAGCGCCACCTATCTAACAACATTTCAACGAAGTTCCTTGGCACCAAGTTGATTCCAGTCAAATAATAAATAGCTCCAAATGTCAACAGAAAAAAAAAAATAATACAAGTTCCTTTCAAAATTTGATATGCATAAGGTAACATTTCGTGGTTTTTCGAAAAATATTTTTTATTATTACAAAATGATAGAGTTCTTGCAATTACTATTTTAAGTATTAATTAGGGTCTACTGATCCAGTACTTATTTAGTTCATTAGGCATGTTTTGATTTTAAGTGTGAAATGCAATTTATCAAGTAAACGATGGGCAAAGTGAAAAGCGCAAAGTGAACTAGCTCATTTCGTGTAGTTATTTATTCATTTATTAAATCATTAACATATTTCTTCATTTTTTAATGATTTACATTTCTTTGCTGATTAGTTCATTTATTTGTTCATTCATTCACTTGGTTTATTACTTATTCACCATTTTATTCCCTCATTTATTATTTCTTATATTAACTAACTTATTTATTCGTTTTTTCTTATAATTCAGTTATTCGTTTATTTACATATTCATTTAATGTAAAATATTTTTAATAATTAAATAGAAATTATTTCGTTACAAAAATATTTTATTTTTCACTTTGCCAAATGTTTTTTTTTTTTGAGTTAGAAATGTTCCACTTTTTTCTTTTAAAAATGTAAAATAGCAGCCAAAATGAAAAATAATATTTCAACGCGAAGTGTATCACAAAATACTTCATTCCTTGTTTATGTGCAATAATTTTCAGAACAGCATTTTAAAGCAGAAAACTTCTGCTACACTGCAAAAAACGAACTGTTGTTTTTATAGTATAATATTGGCAGCCGAGGCTCCAATTTTAAACTGTAAAATGACAGTAATAAACTAAAACTAGTAATTTTAGTTTCCTTACTGTAAAAATAAAAAAATTACAGTTTATTGCCGTCAAATTTAACTGTATTATACTGTAAAAACAACAGTATAATACTGGCAGCAGAGGTTCCAGTTTAAAACTATAAAATGCATGGTAATAAACTGTTAAATTAGCGATTTTGCAGTTTATCACTGTAAAATTGGCAAGTTTACCGTTTAGTACTGTAAAAATAGCAATTTTAGTTTATTACTGTAAAATTAGTAGTTTTTAGTTTATTTCTATGAAATTAGCTGTATTATACTGTAAAAACAACATTAATTTTTTATAGCGTAGCTATTTCACTTTATCCCACAGTCCCCAAATAATAAGTTCAAATAAATGAGCTTGCACTCGTTACGTAATTTCACAATTCCTGAATCTTGGGGCTCTTTTACTTGCAGTGATTCGCGTCTTGCCAGCCGATGGGTTTGGAGTCCGCATCCGGAGACCGAATGTACCAAGCCAAAGGATCCCGTTCCCCAGAGTATCTTCCATCACTCGAGTGCAAGTGAGTCGCCAGAATCTTCGATGAACTTACTTTGGTTGAAGTCAAAAATCAACATAAATAAAGCACAAGTTAGGTAGAAAGTACAGCAAATGGCTATTTCAAGGCTACAATAGAGCCTCTTCCTCAGTGCAAAAAGCTCAGCTCACAACATGAAAGCTGTGAGAGAACTCTCAGCTGTGTCTTTTGTCTATTTTAATTCCATGAATAGCTAAACACTCAAAGTAAGTTCAGCAAACATTCTGTCGTCAAAGAAAATACGATTCTAAAGAAATCTTACAGCGCTATTTTTTTCCAATCATTTTTTTTATCTGTTTAATTCCATGAATAACTAAAAAGCAGCCTAGACAATCAAAGTTCACCAAACATTCTGTTGTCAAAGAAAATAGGATTTTAAAGAAACGGTAGTTATTTTTTTTTCAATCATTTGTTGCCTATTTTAATTCCATGAATAGATAAAGCAGCATAAACAATCAAAGTAAAATTAAAAATGCCTAAATTACTTTGTGCTAAAATATAATTGAAGTTGAAAACCAACGTAAATAAAGCACAAACTAGGTAGAAAGTAAAGCAAATAGCTATTTCAAGGCTATAAGGGAGCCTCTTCTTCAGTGCAAAAAGTTCAGCACACACCATGAAAGCTGTGAGAGAACTCTCAGATGTGGGAGTATTTGCTGTACTTTCTACATAGTTTGAGCTTTATTTACGTTGGTTTTCAACTTCAATTATATTTTAGCACAAAGTAATTTGGTCATTTTTAATTTTACTTTGATTGTTTATGCTGCTTTATCTATTCATGGAATTAAAATAGGCAACAAATGAAAAAAAATAACTACCGTTTCTTTAAAATCCTATTTTCTTTGACAACAGAATGTTTGGAGAACTCACTTTGATTGTCTAGGCTGTTTTTTAGTTATTCATGGAATTAAACAAATAAAAAAATGATAGAAAAAAAACAGCGTTGTAAGATTTCTTTAAAATCGTATTTTCTTTGACGACGGAATGTTTGCTGAACTTACTTTGATTGTTTAGCTATTCGTGGAATTAAAATAGGCAAAAAAAATGATTGCCTTAAAAACTACATTTCTAATCTTTCCTGATTGTCATATCATGAATAACGAATTAAAATGTCGTGCTTTTACTAAAATAATTACCTATGAAGAGTTGAACATCTAAATGTGTGAATCGTGTAGTGATAATCCAACATTATCAACGAATTTATACGTTGTGCTTTTTATAAATAATTATTTTAATAAAAGGAACAAATGTGAATTCCGTACTCATGTTGTGACACTGGTTCAGAAATGTTCCCTTTGTCAAGAACTATGTAGTTAATTATTTAATGCCGTCTGGGCTTAAATCTGCTCGGAGCTTCTAAAAAAAAAATCTGAAGGTAAAAAAAAAATGTATGCGCTAAAATATTGATTGTTCCAATAGACATTCCTTTCTTTTTCTTGAATATTTAGCTATTGCACCAAGTAGAAGATCGTGCGGCATTTTACTAGGCACTTCACTTGCGCCATAAAACTTGAATGGTCCTTCACACACAAGCCTTAATAGCTCCTATTATAAGATACCGTTAGTGCTTTTCACAAACCGGTCATAAAATTTAAGAGCTCGAAATACTTAAAATGAAATGGTGTAGATGTAAAAAGAGTTAATTTCTTCATGGGTTTTCTTTTTTTAGAGATTAAGACACGAGTATGTACTGGGTTCGCTACGTCATATTGTATATTTGGATCTCGCTTTATCAGTTTCGAAAAATTGGGCTTTGGGTGTTGTGTAGCTTGGAGAAATAGTGAGAAAAATTTTAACATTAACTTCGTGATAGTTATTGTTAAAAAAATTTAGTTGGCATTTAGTTTACAATGTAATGATAGTTATTGTTAAAATATCAGAGAGTTGGTTAAATTATAATTGAAACTGATTTTTAGCTAAAAAACCTTGAACTTGACACATAAAACTCAGCAAAGTTTTTATAAAGAGCATATTGCATATTTTCCCAACACAGTTACCAAACTAATTCACTTTATCAAAAGGTCCATTTTAAGGCATTGATAAAGTAATGAATTAACCAAATAACGGAAAATACTGATTTCATATTTAAATTTTTATAATGATTACTAATATGTGAACAAACAGGGGTTGCCATCAGAAATTTTGAAGTTAATGCTCATGTTCTTGTGAAATCGATTTTATAGCAAAACTATATCGCTTTACTGTCTTTTTTTCTTTTTATCTATTTTTGAAAGGTTGTCTTACAATTTTTAACTTCCTTTTACTTCTTATTCATTAATTCTACATGAAAAATAAAAATAAATAAATCAAATTACAAATAAAAACATAAAAACAAAAGAAAGAGAAAAAAAACGAGGTCAATTGTATGAAAGTATTAATGTCTCCAAAAAGGAAATAGAATACGTATCGTATGAATCTCTCTAGTTGATTTACCTTTTTCCAAGTACTTTGAAAAAAGAAGCTTTCTTATCGAAGGAAAACGCTTTAAAAAGTCTAATCTATTTTTTTTTTTTTAATTTATTTTGAATTTTTATTTGTCATTTTCGAAAAAAAAAAAGTCTCTTAAGGAATGTGTCAAAAGAAATTTATTTCTTCTACTCTTTCTTTCTTTAAATTTTGCAATCGACTCTTGGAATTTTCATTTGCTTTTAGCAAAAATTTGCTTTACCACGTTTAATTCTTTATATGTCAACAGATGCAAGGCTCATTCGCTCGTAAAAATTGTTTGTAATTATTTCAGAAATTCATTTCTTCGAATTTGTTTTGTATAAAAAAAAATATGTTTTAAATAAGTATGAGTTTTGAATTAATGACTGAGTTTTATCCCAGCCGATATTAGTCGTCAAGCCACCACCTCAAAAGATATCCCTAGATGCTGTACTGCTCCAGATGGGACTTCGCCAGATGGCCTACTTGATACGAGATGCAGACCTTGAGCAATACCTGCAAGAATTGGGTAAGTTTTAAATTTTTATTTTCAAGAATTTCATTTTGAAACTGAAAAGAATTTCTTATTAATATATCTTGTGCACAAATAGTATCGGAAAATATATGATCTTTATAGATTTTTCTCCCTTAATGGGTTAGAAATATTTCCAATTCGTGGGAAGAAAAACTCCGAGAAAGAAATCTAACTCAGTATTTCTACGATGAAACATTAACCCTTTTTTTTTTTACTTGAAAGTCTTAAAATCGCTATGTTACAAGTTCAAAAAACTGGTGTTTTTATCATTAATGTACCCATTGTGAAACATTAGTGAAAAGTTTAATATTTTCTCGATGCAGAAAAAGGCTCTAAAGTTTGTGATAGAAAATGGCAGCACTTAAACGAGATGCAGAACATACAACATTCATTTTCTTCTAACATTTTAAAGAACATAAAAAAAACACATGATTTTGAGAAATATTGCTTGGTAAATTTTCCAGAAAGTGCATGAATAGGGCGCACTTAAATGAAAGACTTTGATAAGATTGCTTTCCTCAACAGAGGTTATTATTCTTTCAGACTAGCTGCCAGGGCAGCTAGATTAGCTTCCTGCGGCATGTTGATGCATAACGTCCCCCCTCTCTAACTTTTACCTCATTCTGAAGTTTTATTTGATATAATTTAATGTTCATTCGATTTCAAGACGTACCACGAACGTGGCCCGGCGTTGCACGGGCACTTCGTGCCCTGAAAGTAGTGAGGAAAATGTCAAGAAACTACTCCCCGCCAAGGCGGCTCGCTAACAGGCGCTTCACGCCTTTACTTTTTTCCTGTATAAAAAAAATCATTCGAATTATTGAGATGCTTCGCGCCTTCAAGATGGTGAGGAAAGTTTCAGTAAGTTCAGCTCAGGCGCGGATCCAGAGTGGGGTCATGGGGATCATGACCCCCCCCCCCCTTAACCGACCAAATATAGCAAAAAATTGCATTTTTGGGACTTATTTTACGAAAAAACTGCCAAACCACCCCATTTTTGCACAAAAATTGCACTTTGACCCCCCCCCTTTCCGAAAATGACCCCCTCCTTAACCAGAAGCTGGATCCGCCCTTGGTTCAGCTCGCTCAAAGGAGAAAAAGCAGACATTGATACTCAGTTTTTAATATAAGTAGATGGCTCTTCAACAAATGAATGTTTCAAAATATTACAAGTAGCTAGCGATAAAAATACTATGTAAGTCGCCCGCTTATGAGTTTCGTGTTTGATTTAGTTAAGCCTTCATTCAAAATTCTCATTTTCATTTTTATTATTGTTTCATGGCATGGCAACCACGTTTTGCAATGCAAGAATGGATTTCATATTTAATCATTTATTAGGCTTAATCGCTTTAAACTTGACTACTTATTAATTGATATCTTCGCTAATTAAAATCGTATAATTATATAGATTGAAACTAATGAAGCTTGAAAAATTACCTATCTATCGGTACCTGGTTCGACTTTCAGTTCATTGGCGTTCAGGAGAAAGAAGCGTGACATAGAAAGATAGTTAGAAAGAAAGATAGTTAGAAAGATAGTTAGAAAGATACTCAGTTTTTAATATAAGTAGATATTTAAATGTTAGGTCTTTTCTTGTTTTTTAAGATAGTAAAAAAAAAAAAAAAAAAACAGTTCTAAGCATGCAATTATTAAAAGACCCGAACTGCGAGAGCCATGTAAGGCATGGTTTGAGATTACAAAGAAGTACGTAGAAGGAAATGGAATTAAATTTCGCACCATAGCTCCTACGGTTTCTTGCAGCATACTTCTTATGCGAGTGGAAATGTATACTAATTTCAGTTCATAACTGAAAGTTAGGTAGAAGACGTTGTGATGATTTTGAGCATATTGTTCATCATGTGGTTAAAAAAACTGAAATTTATGAAAGCCGTTTTCAGTACAAAACTACTTGAAATGTCTCTTTTGTTATTTGTTTTTATCGCTTTTGGTAGTGTTTTTCGCCTTAACTTGCCTTCTTTTCAGGATCTGTTACCTTGTTCGCTCCTACTGATGAAGCTTTTTCGTTGGTTAATCCTCCAAGGGGGGATCGTCTGAGGGACTTTATCCTGCAGCATGTAGTTCCCGGTAGAATCATGCCTTGGGATATTCGTAATGATGTCACAATACCAAGTCTCAAATCCAGAAACACACCTCTTAGGTTCAATGTGTACGAAGATGGCCAAGTAAGTGATTAGCTTCAACGAGAGGAAGCACCGTTTTTACTGTCCTCAACTTGCTTTAATGCAAATTATTATTCTTAATAAAGCAAACAATTATATCAATACAAACATTATGGTACAAACTCAAAATAAAATATCCAATATCAAAACGTCCAAAAGACTTACTTTTTTTGTTCAGATGTTTCGTAATTCATTTCAAAGTTGTCACTGTAAGACATTTTCTCTAGTTCGCCAAATTTACAGTTAAAAGTTTAATTTATGACCAATAATCAGAACAAAATATTTTTTTTTACTAGGGAAAAATCTCCTTTTCTTTTAAGCTCAAAAATGAAAGTTACCATTGCAAAACAAATATTATTTTCGTAAACCCTTGCTCTTTTGAGTACATTAACCAAAAAATCAGTTGCAAAAATCAGCCAGGGATTGTCCGTAACCTAGCTGGAAGCAGATGTCCTTTCGTTAAAGTAAAGATTACTTTTAAACTTGTAGCAAAAGTTAATTGATCAGACCAGCAGATGAGTCCATAACGAGGACAAATTTGCAGTCTTTTGATGTCGCAACCGATCTGGTGGAATTCACCTGCAGTTCTACCTTACCCATGGCTTAAGTTTGATAACTTGCAGCTTATTACACAACCACTTTGTATTATCCTATACTACCTTATATTATGAACATTTTTTTTTTTTGTAAATTTAGGTTAGCAGTAACGGTATGAACTACAGTATTAATCACCTGTACTTATTTTTTTTACGAATTAAAATCTTCACATGTGTACTGTAAACTGACGTAAAAGAAATGTCATGTCAAAGTTCTCACTATACGCCACAGGGCGACAAATAATCACTTGCAAGATATATATAGAGTAAGTTCTTGAAGAGAAAATGCTTCTGCACGAAAACAAATAGATACTAACATCGACTTGAGACAAAAAAGTGAGAAAAGTACCCTTTCGAAATTTTCGACTGCATCCAAAGAATGCAAACAAACGCGCGTTACACATGTTTTTAACACTCTTTATGAATGTTAATGTCCTTAACCTTTCTTCAGTTATGTGAGAATCTTACGCGGAGACGTAGGGACAAAACATGTCAAAATCAAATTAGAGAAGGTAAAATTAATATACTGAATGACTGTACGTTCACACTCGTGTATTTGTACGTACAAACGACACGGAAAACTAGTCAAAATAGTCGGAGGGGATTAAAATGGAAGTTAAAGTGATACATTTTTTTGAATGCAACATTTTCTTTGAGACGGTCTGGGAAGTAAAACGAATATTAAGTTACGTTATTGTATTATAAAAAAAAATTGTGTTTTTATGAAAACTTTAGTGCCTATTAAAATATTGACCTTCTCCACTAAATTGTTACCTTCTATTGACAGCTGTCATCCAGTTTAATTTTCAAGAAATTTATTAGGAATTAAATAAAAATATGATCTTTTATTATTATGTTTTGCATTATTATTGTTGTTCTTTTCTTCTTCTTCTTCTTCTTATTATTATTATTATCGTCATTATAATCATAAATTAATGATCATTTTTATTACCTATTTTTTAAATTTGTAATAAGTGAACCTAGGTAATTAAACCAGAGCTGTTCTTTTATTTTTCTGAATGGTACATCATTATGGGCATGAAATTATTATTTCGTTCTGCTATATAAGCTAAACTGTTTCAGACATTACTAGTTGTCTTGAAGTTGTTCGTGTTTGAGTGATTTCGTTCTTTCTTCCTCACAACAGATGCTGAGCGTGTCCGGCTCTCAGTTCTTGGACGACGGTCAGGATGCCGGACAGATCCGAATCCAACCCATCGATCGCGTCCTGTACCCCATTTCGGACACCGACTTGATGACAGAATTGAGAATGACCTTCCCCACAATGTACGATTTCCTCGTCAATTCCGCTCTTGCACAACAGCTGGCCAGTGAGTAGTTCACTTTGCAATGGAAAAAAAACTCTACCTCACTGAATGTTAACCTTAAAAGCACAGAAATAAGAACCAATGGATGTTATTTGATTTCCAATAGTTGTAGACAAAATATAATGGAAACTCATATTTTGTGCTAAAAGTGCACAATGTTCGACGTTTTCTTTAATACCATCTCTGATCCATATATATTTCAAGTAACTGGTTCTTGAGCCGTTATTACCGTGAATATAAGGTGTCCTGGAGAGGGTAAGTAAATTGGACAACCACTTTAAATTCTGATAAAGGTGCATTTTTTTAAAAACTACTTTTAACGGAAAACAAATCGTTTTCATGTATTTCAGTTTAAAAATACTATGTATAAGCTCAGTTGATGGAATCATTTAATTTTTTTTTATTAATTCTGTACCTCAGAACCAGAACGACGTAAGTCCAAAAAGGGCGAATTTCACTTTTTTGCTGCATTGTATGTTAGATCTTCGATCCACAAGGGCACTATTCTAGAAAAGAAATTCCTTCACAATTATTTAGCAGCGTTAAAAGAGCACGAGTCCCACCTTTTGCATGCACCCGACAATCGTTTTCGCCCTCTACTGAAAAGTGACTGAAATGGACTTACGTTAGTCTATCTCTTAGGTCTACAGTATTGATCGTAACGAAGTGTACTCAGAGTCCAAAAAGCTAGGACGAAATATTTTAATTTTACCCTCTATTCAATCATGTTACGAATTAGTAAAAATTATTTCAGCTTTACCCTCGATTCATGTTACGAATTAGTAAAAAACATTTCAGATTTTACCCTCTATTCTTGTTACAAATTAGTAAATATTTTTTGAAGGTGGCACTTTCACTCTATTTGCCCCCACGGATGAAGCTTTCGAGGCTCTCACGCCCGACATCAGACACAAGCTGTCACAGAATCCAACTCTCCTAAGAAGTAAGTGACAATCAATTCACACACTTAATAAGCTTTTCTTGTTCTCTTTCAACATGCTGTGAATTTGCTTTTGATTTTTAATTTCAGAGGTGCTGTTGAATCACGTGGTTCCTGGTACTCATTACAGTGCTGTATTAGCGCACGGATACTCGCTGAGATCGCTGGGTGGAGATGACATACGTTTCACCAACAGAAGAGGTAAGAAACGTTAATTATGCTGGGAAATCTCGTTACAACGAATAGCATGCAACGAAATATCCATTTTAACGATGTAAATTATTAGTCTCGTTTTCGTATCCATTACATTGCATTAAAATATGAATGTTGTTTTTACAGTATAATACAGCTAATTTTATAGCAATGAACTGTAAAAATTTCTAATTTTACACTAATAAACTGTAAAATTGCTAACTTTGCAGTACTAAACTGTAAAATTGCTAATTTTACAGTAATAAACTGTCAAATTGCTAATTTTGCAGTTTCTTGTGGTGCATTTTACAGTTTTAATCTGGAACCTCGGCTGCCAGTATTATACTGTCGTTTTTACAGTATAACGCAGCTAAATTTTACGGCAATAAACTATGAAATTTCTAACTTTACAGTAAGAAACTGTAAAATTGCTAGCTTTACCGTTTATTACTGTGCATTTTACAATTTTAAATTGGAACCTCGGCTGCCAATATTATACTGTAAAAGCAACAGTTCATTTTTTGCTGTGTACTTGAATTCCATTACAACGAAGGTCCTGTCACAACGAATAAAAACTTGCGGTCTTTTGAAGTTCGGTGTCACGAGATTTTAATATATTAATCTTCGGTTCCCATTTCCATTTATTTACTTTATATAAATCTTCTATTGTTTTGAATAAGTAGATTTCTTTTGAGAAAACCGATTAAATCAGCACACAAGCAGTCATTTATTCATATCTTCCTTAACAACTTACTACTTTTGTGAAACTAAGCTACATAATCAGTCCTTGCACAAACGTTAATACCTTTCGTTTGAAATCATGATTCAAATCCACTGTTCTTTTTCCTTTTGAAAACTGTATTTTTTCCCTTTTTCTTCTTTTCTCTTTGCTTTTCAATTTCTTTTTATTTGAACGCGAAACTTTGCCTTTTGCATTAAAAAAAAATTAGTATCATCTGTTAACGAACATTATCTTCACGCCCTATACTTTAAGAACACAATTATTTTCTATTTCAATGAAGAGCTTTGTTATTGCCTCAACGTATCGAGTGGTATTTCAAAAATATTACTTGGCAATTCTTTTTTGCATTCAGGAAATTCAAAGAGGCAAACTCATATTCCATTTTGAGCAAATTACAATACCTTTGTTTTCGTCTTTTCTATGCAACCATTAATTTTGAATGCTTTGTTTACTAATTTAAATGAAATAAGTAAGCATATTTATTTTTAAAATCATGACTTGATATCAAGCATCTTTGCGGATAATGAAAAATAACAACATAGTTTTATTAATTATCGTTACTAAAAAGTGCATTAAATTTTCTCTGCGATTTTATTACGCACTATTCTAAAATCAGGAGGCTATTTTCTAATTACATCAAATCTCTTTTAATATTAGATGCATTTTCAAAAGAAGAGGAAAAAAGCGAAAAAATAGCTGAATCACAAAACCGTGCAAACAAATACAACGATTAGTCTCTCAATTGTCTTATTTATTTTACTTCATTTTATTTTTTTAGAAACGCTTAATAACTTATTAAATAAAATAAATCGCAGAAAATCTCTTAAATACAGTAACAAAAATACACGATATGACTTCAACAGGAAACTGTTAAACTCTAAATTTACGTTACTTTCTCTTATTTCATTTCCTAGGTCTGATTCTTGCCAATGGAATGCCTGTGGTAAAATCTGACATCTCCGTCAGAAACGGCGTCATTCATGCTGTCAACAGGCTGCTTTTGCCTCCTGAGCTGCATTCCAGAAGAAAACCCGCGACCGTAGCGCCACCCAGAACGACAACACGTGAGTTTCTTTGGATTGGTTTAGGTATCTAACACAATGAAATTGCACCAGAAACCATGAAGACTCACCGCTATATTTTTTACGATTATCATAGATATGGCAGAAAAAGTCTGATACATATGTGGTGTACTGATTGAGGTGTCTCCCCGGTGGGGCCAGAACCAGGGACCTCAGTGATGGTAGCACACAGTGCTTTGGTCGTTGAAATAAAAGGCCTCGTGACTTGGCGGGCAAAGTTGCTTTGTGTGCTCTCAATGTACATCACACATACAAAAAAATTCGAATAACTTTCCGAAAACCAGCTTTAACTATACTTATTCCTATCTCCTATGCTTTTTACTCGACGAGGTGCTGAAATTTAGAAAAATTGGTGTCGAAAATGACCACGCTTTTACTTTCAATCAATAAAAAAAAATAGCTACTGCTTACCATAAAAACTACTTTCAGGGCTGTCCTGGCTTCAAATGGATTCCGATTAAAAGTTGCAAAATATACTCTTGGAAAAGTGAAAGTGTGTGTTAAAATATCTTTTTAAGTGGCACGCGAAACATTTTAGCGAGAAAGTAAAATCAAAGTAAGTTATTTGTTTGAAACGTAAAAGTCGTTTTCATTTAACAGACTGTTAAAAAAAGTAAAATGTAAAACTTTCGTGCAGAAAATTAACGAAAGGAATTGTGCACATCCATTTCACTTCATGTTGCATTCTAATAAAAAATACCTTAGTTTATTTGTAATCATTTTATACTCATGTTTCAAAGCATCATATACTTTAATTTTACCACATTAATGTTAATTATTGAGGGCAGCCTAGTAGATAAGGTGTTGAAGTCGGCATCGGAGAACTCTCGACATCGCCAACCACCCACAGAGTACATGCAGAGAATGTGATCTTTCATTCAGCAGGTCCGAAAGTCCTGCTGTCTGTCTTAGCACTTACCATGGGTTCAGAGTCCATTGAGCCTGCCCCCCTCCTCTTCAGAACTATACTTAAATTATATTAGTGATGCTGCTATCGATTGAGGGGTAGTCGAACTAATTTCCAATCGGTTGTTTACACTACGGTCTTAACAGCAAAACAGTTATGCCATAATTAATCCCCAATAACTGCCTCAATTAATCTTAACAACAAAGCAAAGATTTCTAAGGAAATCGAAAATTTTTAAGAGCACTTGAACCCTTTTGCCAATGAAAATGCATGTAAAAGTAGACACTGGACATTCCGCCAGACATTCAAGTCTGGCTGGTTATTTTCATATCTTTTAAAACGTTAATGATTATTTTGCTTTCACGGATGAAAAACACACATTTTCACCCTGTGACAATTTTTAATACAGTAGAGCCCCAATCAACACATACTATATAAACTTAAACATGTTGTTTTCGCAAGTGTAATAACAGGGGTAGAAGTTATACCGGTACGAAAATCGCCATTAAAGCCACGTACTTACGTTGAGCAACAGAATAATGACTGAAGGGGCAAGTGGCTAAAGGTGATATGTGAGATTTGAATTTCGCCGATTTGAGCAAATTCAAATTAGTGTGTGTTCAATTGTGTTGACTCACAAACATAATTGAAGGGGCAAGTGAATAAAGATGTGTGACAATTTTTTAAATTTCTAGAAAAAGCTTTCAAAAAAAAAAAAAAAGATTACCTTATTCCCTTCATTCATAATAAAAAGTATGTTTTCCCAAAATTGTCACCTATCACCTTTGTCCACTTGACCCTTCAACTTTCCTGCAATATGTCGCAGAAATGTAGCATTTTTAGTAAGCTAACTCAATTTTCCAGGTCCTCCTCCTGCTATAGAATACGAGCCCATTCCAACATATATGGAGCCTCCACCAACAAATCCTCGATCTCTGACAAAAACAATGAATACTCCCCTGGTAATGCCTGATGGCCGTAAAGAGACCTTTACTACTGCGAACTCACTTTTTAGAAGGTCTCTTTTAATGAGCACTATAAAAAACAACGGTGAGTGAAATTGCTATTTATAACTATTAAAAATTCTCTTATTAGCTATCTTGACGTATAATGTAATATGTTTAGGTTTATATTGGAGTAATATGCTATTCATAATCTTAAATAAGATAGTTCTTCAAAATATTCCTGAATGCAGTCAACAAGATTTTCACTGCGCTCGATGGATATTTTGTTGTCTAAAAATGACAAAAGTTGCACTTAAAGTTCTAAATGCGTATGAATCAAAAGTTTACTTATTTCTATGCATAAAACATTCAATTTCCAAAAAGCGAAACAATATTGTTTTTTTAATTAAAAAGTTGTTGATTTATTTTCATTGAGTACAAAATATGCATGCCTAAAAGCATTGTCAACTTAATTTGCCTTTCCAAAAGAATTGTCTTGACACGACTCCGGGCTAATTTTTTGCATACTTATTGCTATTACTGTCAATAAAAAAAATTTTTTTTTTTTTTTGATATTATACATTTGATTTCAAAACTTTTTTTTATGAACAAAACATGCACTTATTTTGCCAAGTGGCATTTAGGTTGATTGATATGAAAAAAAAAACTTCTTCCATGCAGGTTCTGCTGCAACGTACACGATCATCATGCCAACCGACAGCGCTTTCGGAGCCATGGCGCCGAACGAGTTGGACAGGATGCGGAGGAACACACGACTGTTGAGGAGGATGATTCTGTGTCAGATGGTGCAAGGGAATCTGAATCTCACCAACGACGAAATGCAAAAGGATAGACCCATCAGGTCCCTTGGTGGGACCATTATCATTTCCTCCATCAACGGTGGCAAGGTAATTGGTGAAATTAATAGCAAATTTTGTGTGAAAACCACACTGTAAAAACTAGATGTTGTTTTTACGGTATAATACAGCTAATTTTATTGTAACAAACTAAAAATTGCTAATTTTACAGTAATAAACTAAAATTTCTAATCTTACTGTTAATAACTGAAATTTTGCAGTTTTAAACTGGAACCTCTGCTGTCGGTATTATACTGTTGTTTTTACAGTATAATACAGCTAATTTTTGAGGTAATAAAATTGCTGATTTACAGTAACAAACTGTAAAATTACAGTTTATTACTGTGCATTTTACAGTTTTAAACTGGAGCCTCTGCTGTCAGTATTTTACTGTAAAAACAACGCTTTTTTTTGCAGGGCAGCTCAATCCACGAATTTTCAAAAGTGTTTTTTTTTTTAATAATATGATACTTCCTTGTCTATAGTATCACGGCACTAAATGATTTGAACGAATCTCTGACATGAACAGCATTAATATAGGGAATTTCTTAATCAGCTCATACTTTCGATTGTACAGGCCCAATACATGGCATAAAACGGAAGAAACCGCACGAATTATACAGATATAAACAGGCTTTCGAATGGAAAAACAAACAATGGAAATTTACTAGGCCGATTTATCTCAAAAGTAGCGAAATACAAATACTTTTTATCTTGAAAACAGAATTAAAAAGTAATGTTAAATTATAGAAGAATACAACTCCAAAATCGTACACCGAATGCTTATCAAGCGAAAAAAATAAGAAGTCTTTTGGACGAAATAAGAGGGGCAGAGCATAAAATGTTTTTGCCTCTCCTGTAAAATTTTTGAAAATTTATTAAGCTGGTTTTTACACTTCTTTTTTAAGTGTAGGGAACAATTTTGTAATCTTGTCACTCAATAATATGCATTTCTTACTACTACACTGCTTTTCTGAATTGTAATTTCCTTTCAATCAACGAACTGATTTTAAGGTTGGTCTGTTAGAGAGAGAGAGAGAGAGAGAGTTAGTTTTCAGCTGCATGGCTACGATATGTTATTTTCTGTCAGTTCACCCCTTTTCTTTCCCTCTTGCATTTCTCATGAAGCACTAAATCCCAAACAGTGACAAGATGAGTTCTTTAATAAAAAAAAAAGTTACACATGGCGGAAATTTTAGCTATATTTAGTATAGTTTGATTACTTCATTGCTCTCTGACATTAAGTAAATGTCTTATGTATTAAACTGTTCCTTTCTTTGTATTTATATTCGGAATAAGTATTTTGAAAACTTTTACTGGTGTTGTTGCTGTCAGGACAACTTTTTCCTCAGTACATTTTAGGAAATTATTTAACATATTTTTCCAATCTTGTAAGATACACAGGTAAAATTTCATTCGAGGAAGGCAATTGCATCTCAAAAAATCCCCCCTCCCTCCAGAAAAAAAGAATATTAAGGAAAACTATTATTTCTCTCTCTCACTTTATAATCGATTTTTTGCTGTCTTCTTATGAAAAAGATTGATTTACATTTTTAAATTAGATAAAGAATATAAGGACGTTTTTTCCATAATCAACATTTTTGGAGAGTGGGCGAAGATAAGTTTTAAGTAGAATTATTAATTCATTAACAAATTTACAAATATTATCAAATAAAAATAGCTTTCTTCGAGTATTTGTGTGAAATGATTCTTAGTTACTAACTTTTCATTATGCGGTTCGTAATGGTATAGTTTAAAGTTTCTTCCTAACTCAAAATATTGTTATGATACACAAAAACAAGTTTTAATTTTATATAAAAAAACATGATAAAATCAATTTAATAACAGCATACAATTGCACTAATTATTGTATATTTGTATATTTATATTGTTTATGCTTATCTTTTATTGCATATTATTCAATGGGAACTATTTCAAACGTTTATTGGTGTATTTGTTGAGCATTAAAATTTTATTCGGTAAATTGATTCCTAAGAAATATGTTTTTAGAAACCATAGATTCTTTAATAATTTTATTATCAGCTTTTTCAAAAACGAAAGTATTGTCGCGTACGGATTGACGTGTTCCCCGGTGGGGGCCAGAACCAGGGATCTCGGTGATGTCAACCCACTGCTTTGGCCGCTGAGCCAAAAGGCCTCATGACCTTTATGAAGTTGTGTTATGTGCCCTCTGAGCACGTCACAGTACTCTACTCCTAATGATGGAGCGGGGAGCTCGAGAGAACGATATGTTCGAATCAGATGGTGCACCAAGAAACCAGGCGTTCTGGCTGTTGTGCCTGTTGCTGCAGCTGCTGTTGCTGGGTCTGGGAAAACTGTTGCTGATTGTTGCTGTTGCAGGACAAGAGGCGCATCCGCGGTCTGGCGTCCGCAGTTGAGCGTACGATGCAAGAGAAGCGTGTCTTATTGCTGCATTGCGTTTCATGGTGCCATCCGTTGAGTCGACGGGTCACCACTTGGTGGCGTGCCGATTGACATGTTCCCCGGTGGGGTCAGAACCAGGGACCTCAGTGATGCCAACCCAGTGCTTTGGCCGCTGAGCCAAAAAGCTCATGACTCGGCGGGTAAAGTTGGGCTTTGTGCTATGCGCTCTCTAAGCACGCCGCGGTATCTTTAAAATAAAGAAAATTTTCTTTGACTCACCCTGACTTGACCGTAACACTCAATTTTCTCTTTTCAGTCTCTCATGGTAGGTGGCGCCCGAGTATTGTCGATGCGTCCAGCAGCCAACGGCATCGTGCTGGTGACGGACCGGGTAGCTTATCCACCCCCCGCTCGGTCAGTTACGGAAGCCCT
The DNA here is from genome assembly GCA_038373865.1 of Uloborus plumipes. NCBI lineage: Eukaryota > Metazoa > Arthropoda > Arachnida > Araneae > Uloboridae > Uloborus > Uloborus plumipes. Next base: position 37,746 of record JAXGGA010003527.1, on the reverse strand, counting down.
GAGCCCCTTCCCAACCCTGACGGGTATCTTACAGCAACAACCCAAAATTTATCAAACTCTTAGCTCAGGTATCTTTTGGATTTAGAAAACATTTCTTTCTATACACCACATAAAAAAAAAAGTTTTAATGCGAGAACTGCTGCAGGCATTTGTTTCGTCTTTGATTGATCTTCAATTTTTCACGCAAGTTAACATCTCGAAGTTTTCGCTTACGAGTGTAAAGAAAATGACTTCAGTATAACTAGAAAGTTTTTAGCAAACTGGGCTTCTATGAAATTTTCAAATAACCAAAATAGACTCTTCTTAAGTTCGGCAGTAACTTTACTCAAGAAAAAGCCGTATTGTAACTAGAAAACGTTATAGAATCCTTGTTTCTTAGAGATTTTCTAATAGTACTGTAGTTTTTTATTTCTTCTTTTTTTTTTTAGACAACTGATGTGAGAAAATTCTCCAGCGAAAATCACTGCTGCTATTCATTTCATAACTACTTAAATGTTTTAAAATGTTTAGAATAAAATCGGGAATGGTTTAGACGGGCTGAAAGCCATGGACGGATCTGATACTAATTCTAAATTTTTTAGCTCATAATGTTACTATCTTCCAGCCTTGTAGGCCATGGTCTGCATGTTTTTTGCTTACATTTGGTCTAAAGTGTCTCAGCCTTCTTCAGAGCAGAAATGGTTTCGAAGGAAACACTAGTATTCTATGTAGATCTTAACCCTGATTCAATAGGCATCTATCCCAATTGTGATGGTATTTTCTTAGATAGGGAATAAATCTCTGTTGTTGTTATATAGCATCAAATGTAAAATCGTTGTCTTATCCAATAAAGACTAAGATCAAGATTCATATAGTAAAAACTTTTTTTTCGACATTATTTATGCTCTGAAGAATCTTGAGGTACATTCGACATTGCTATATAGCGTTAAATCTATAATCATTGCGTTATCCAATGAAGACTAATATCAAGACACATCTTGCGAAAACTTTTCTTTTGAAATTGTTTGTACTCTAAAGAATCTTGAGGAACATATTTGATGTAGTTGTATTATAGGATCACATCTGTGAAACCGGTGCATAATCTAATGAAGACTCAGATCAAGACCCTTAATATAGTACAAAATTTTCCCTTCAAAGTCGTTTGTGCTCTGAAGAAGGCCGAGACATGTCAGCAAAGCATCAGCCGGCTGCATAGGCGGCTCGTGGCTCGTACAGGGGGGCAAGGGGCGACTGCCCCCTCACTTCCAAAAGTAAAGGGACCTTGCCCCCTCACTTTTCAGTGGCAAAAAGTAATGTTCAATTGAAAAATGATTTTTTTACTCAATGTATTGATTTATTTCACGAAAATAAAAGTTGAATGTCCCTAAAAATAGACTTTTTCCATGTTATTTCATAAAAAAGGAATTTTTTTTATCGAAAAAGGGAGTCTATAGTGGATTTTCGTCTTGATTTTTGAAACACTTCGACATTTTTTATTGGTCATATTATGAGTAACGCTAAAATTTTATCATATTGCAAAATTTTTCTTAAAAAAACAGCTAATGGAGATGTTGTCACCTCCCCCCCCCCCATTTCTTTTGACACCCCACTTTTTTGATGTACCAGCTGCCTATGGCCAGAAAAATGCTGGATTGAACACGGTTTGAAAATGCTATTGATCACCTAGTTTTTACGTACAGGTACAATATTGTGATGACATTGAAATTTTATTACGGGAATGTTTAGCCACGTAATATCTCAACAACTTTAGACCCATTTAATAAATGTTTGCGAAATATTTATCTTTTGAAAGCAAATTACTTTAATAGTGTGTGATACTTAAACCTTACCTTATGTAGATTTATTGAGAATACTTCAAAAGAGGATTTTGAAGAAATACATACTGTTGTTCAGTGATCCTGAAAATGTTTTTTTTTTTTTCTTTAACGATGGGCTACCACATGTAAAAACCTTTCACGACATTAATAAAGAACGGACTGAAAATTTCTTAGTTTTTTGTCAAGCCTATTTTTCCCTTTAACATAGTACAGATTCTTTCAGAAACGAGCATTGTTGACGAAAGACAAAATGTTAAATGTTTATATAAAGTGCGAAATCTGCATTCCTCTTTCCTTCTAGATTCTGCTGCTTACACCGTGTTTGCTCCAACAGACACCGCATTGTCAGTGTTATCCCATCATCAGCTGCAAGATACTAATTTGATGAATGGTAAAACTTTTGTTTTTCTATATTTCAAACTTTTTTTTTGTCGTTCCAATGCTTCTTTCCTCGGTGTCTTTATGCACTTGCAGATGGATTGTTGTTGAACTATGAAAGGTGCAATAGGGTTAAATTTGAAAGTTATTGAACTGAACGAATCACGTATAACTGGAAACAAATTATGATTAGACATCGACAGATTAAAAATTGTTTCACGACTTCTTTATTAAAGGTTATATTAGATAAATTTGTACTAGATTGTATATTTGAAGAAAATTAACCTTTGTTGCAATCTAAACTACCATACATTTTGTCCTCTTATATTTGGCCAAAGCCCACCACCTTGTCTAGTGGTCTGAATAGTCTGATGTCGACGGGGAGGTTCCAGGTTTGAATTCCGCCTCGGGCATGGATGCACTTTCTCTCTCCTGTCCTTGCCCTTTCTTTATGTGAATGTGTTTTTGTGCTGTGAATGGTTGCCTAGCTCATAAACGGGTCCTTATAGCATGGGTGTACTGTGTAATTCGAACTTCACACCAAATTACGGTACAGTTGGAAAAGTGAAACAGCGCAACCTAATTGTCAGCCTAGATGACACAAGACAACAACAACAACATATTTGTGGACGAAGAGATCAATCAAGAAGATCCTCTGTAATAATAGGGAAGTTTCGACCTATTAGATATTCCAACTTTGACTACTAGATAATGTTAAGAGACTTACAATACACAAAAATTCACCACTATTTGACGTAATCTCCTCTTCTCATTAATAGTGCTTATTATTTTCTTTTTTATACACCATAGAAAAAACTGCTTGACTTCCCACTGTATCCCGAATACGCCCCTAGCTACTTCTCTGACTGTTTTTAGACTTTAAACAGGACACGATTGCCTGAATGCCTATTTGTACCGCTTTAACACGACTGATTTTCCAGTCAGTACTTTATGTAACTCTGGACAAGTCATGGAAGCTATAGTTAATTGTATTATTGAAAGATATTTGTCAGTCCGATGCCTAAATACCTAATGATCAAGTGACAGGTCGTTTGAAAAGCAAGAATAAAATAAATATTTTTTTTTCTGCTTCTTTTCCAGAAATATTCTGGTCTCACGTGGTACAAGGTGCTTATTACCGAAGTCGATTGTCACCGGGACTCCAACTGACAACCTTACGGGGCAAATTAATCGTCATCCACAGAACGCCTTCAGGTAATGTTCTGTTACGTTTGTATATTAGCGAACGAAATTATAGTTCTCTCAGGTTAGTACAATATAATATTTCGTTTCGTTTCAGGAGATTTGCACGTCAATGGAATCCCAGTCATCGGTGATGAAATCATTGCTGGGAATGGCGTCATACATCGAGTAGACACACTTTTGTTCAACGGACAGCCTGATCCACCACGTAAGTTTCATCTGTAGTGCTATTTTTGTGCTAAAAATAGGCCAGTCATTTCGGGGTTCGGGGGGGGGGGGTCAATTGCCCCCACCCCCTGACTTTGGGAAATCAATGCAGTAGTTACATGTAAGTAAGCATGTTTTTTGCCATCTTTTGGTAAATTTACATTGTGTATACACCCTTTGCTCCCCTTTCTGGGAAAATTCAAAATGACGGTCCTGTAGAAAACCATATTTACGGTCTGATTTTCTTAGGTAAAACCTTCCGCGTATTTACGCATGCGTCAGGTCTTTGATCCTTCGAAACTAGGGGTGATAGGTAAGATAGCAATAAGGAGAGGAATAATAAGAAGCATTTTGAGTCTTATCGAACAACGTAGAGCGATGCTAATTTCAAATACATTGTTTAGTTGAATATGTCAAAAGGATAGCAAATGCAAGTTTTGTATTGAAAACTTAAGAAAGTTCCCACTCACAACCCATCACCCCTTTTTTAAGTGGAATGATTCGCGAGTGCTAGGTGCGGTTTTCACGGACGGACAGTAGTGACGCATCGTACTTAGTCTCATATGAGCATAGGAATGCTATTATTTCTACTTAATTATCCAATTTTTAAAATCAAGTCATTGTTCGGTTCTGATATTGTTCTGTTCACCTAAATTAAAGAGTCACGTTCAAAGAGTCACGTCAAATTTTTACTTTTCCTTGTCATTCACATTGTCTCGTCTTAGCTGAACGTTTGCCAGTTCAGTGCAGCAGTAGGCAGCCAGTATTAGTCTTTTTTTTTAAAAAGTCAAAAATTGATTAGTAGCAGGCAATGCATTTTCGCTTTTTTGACACGATAGGGATTTAGCGATCAAATGAAAGTAGTTGTGGCGATTAAATGATATTGCGCACTCATTTGCTATTTTTTTATTTATTTATTTATTTTTATTTTTATTTTATTTTATTTTTTTGTCAAGAAAGTATCTTAAAAATTTTACTTCAAACATTAGATTACGCCAAATGGATAGGAGGTAGTCTCCATTTCCTTCCAAATAAATTTTTGTCGCTTCATTAATTTTCAAAATATCTTGCTCTTTAATATCATGATGCAACAGACCCTGTTTGTGAAAGAGAAATTTGTGTTTTTGGACTCTTGCACTTATAATAAATCAGAAATTCTCTGCTCTGCTACAAGAAAGGAGTTATGAATATAATGGACAAAATTGTTAGAGTACCTCCATAATTCTGAATTTAAAAATATTAATTAATTTCATATTCCTATATGTTTTTTTTCCCTGTGACAACATACAATAGTTAGGTCCTCAAATCCAAAAGGTTTTTTTCTGGATATAAGATATGAGCTAGCTAGTGTTAAAAAAGCAAAAAGCTGAGAAGAAATAAAAATCCACTATTTTCATGCCTGAAGAAAATATATGTGCTGTGTAGTGTTGATAAAAAATATCTAATTAAGCATCCGAAATTTTGAAGAACATCAAAATGAGCATTTTCTATATGAGTGTTCAGTATGGCGAAGTACAATTTTTGGCGGCGTATATACTTGTCAAAGAGTCCCAAGTCGTGTAATGGGTCATTCCATGTCAAGTGATCCAACGCTTTTTACCTTACATTTTTGTATTTCTTTCAAATTTGGCTCATCAATTGTACCCCTTGAGGTAATCAAAAGTCTCAATTTTTAGATTTTTATCTCTATTATTTTTTCATTTATGAGACTTTGAACTTTGTAAAAACCCTCGTTTTCCCAGGGATAAGGGAACATAAAAGGGACCATAACTCGGCATCAAATATAGATAGAACGATTTGGTAAATGGCATTTTAAAGTACGTTAGTTGCCGCTTAATCTGATATGCAACATGACCAATTTGATAAAAATTTTCTGTTTCAAAAAATGAAATTTAAACTTCAAATTTAAATTTCTCGAAAAACATATAATGAATTTTTTTCAAAAAATTCTCAAAAATTCTTGTGTATTTTATTTATGTTTGTACAAATTTTTAGATTGGGATCTCAATGGGATCATATTTTTTTTAATTTTTGAATAAAACTGTATAGGAAAAAAATGATATTTTTTAGATTTTATTTATTTAAATACTAAGTTATCTTGCTTGTGATGGTCTAAAAAGTAGTAAACAAACATGAATATGTTTAAAGTAAGCTAGCATGAGCTTATAGATTTGTCAGGTTCACCCTCCTACCCCTTCCTCCCCCGCACAACCGCTCTTTTTTAATTCAAAACTGTTCAAAATGTTAAAAAAAACTCTTTGATACAAAATGAATAGTAAACTTATTTAAAGTTGGTAAATGGGTTTCCTTATAACTAGACGAAGTATCCCCTCCTCCACCCAAATATACCATTCACGCTGTACTATTATGACATCTAACCTGGGGATTGAATTGACTATTATTTTTACTCTAGGTAAGTGAGCTAGCATTAACTTGTAAATTCGTCAGCTCCCCCTCCCTTCCTTCCCGACCCACCATTTTTTCCCCCAAACTGTTTCAAATGCTAAAAAAAAAAACCTTTTTGATACAAAATGAACAGTAAACTTATTTAAAGTTGGTAAATGGGTTTCCTTATAACAAGGCAAAGTAAAACCATTCTCCCACCCAAATATACCAATAACGCTATACTAATATGACGTCTCAACTGGGGATTGATTTGAGGATTATTTTCCCCCTAGGTATACATTGTTTTTTATAGACGAAGTGTTTCTTTTTTCAATCCGACCTTCACAAAGAGTACTTCCATTCAACATCTGAATTTAAACTTATGATTCATTTCATCCCCTCCCCCAGCACCAATCTTGAATTTTGGAGGAAGAAAAGAAACGGTTCGCCCCAAGATCATAGCAAACAGCAAAATAGCACTGCTTCCCCTTGTTCTCACAATGTTTTCTCATTATTTTCACACAAAACTGAAAAGAAATCAAAGTATCAGGTTATAGGCCAGTCCCCATCAGTGCCTTTCCTTTCTCTTATTGGACAAAGCTCATGAGCTAATAGGAAAGAGTAACAAACAGAATAAACTGAAACACTACCAGACAACAGTAGAGACTGAGGCTTTGAAATGGGGTTAGGCGGGATGATAAAAAAATAAAGTTTGGAGCGGGAAGGTAGAAAAAGGGGGGGGGGAGCAATCTGTACAGAAGTTAAACAACATGAGAAGTTATGATCAAAAAAGCAGTGTTTGTTTAAAAGATGTACATAGATATATCTTGCTGCATTACTTTCCTTTACAACAAAATGAAAAAGAACACAAACAATTAAAAAAAAATAAATAACAGCTGCACACTAGATAATGTGGGAAGATAGTTATGGGAACACAGACAAATGATCTGGTATTTTGATTTATTTTCAGTTTTGTGCGAAAAGAATAGAAAAAACGATGAGAACAAGGAGAAACAGTGCTATTTTGCTGTTAGCTATGATCTTGGGGGAACCAATGATTTCCTCCCTTCAAAATTAAAGATTGGTGCTGGGGTAGGAGATGAAATGAATCATAAAGTTAAATTACAGATATTGAATGGAAGTACACTTTGAAGTTCGGAACGAAAAAAAACACTTCGTCTGAAAAACAATTTATATATATATATATATATATATATATATATATATATATATATATATATATATATATATATATATATATATGGGTGATTCTACAAAAATGGGAATATTTCTAACATGTAGATTTCAAAAAATTAATTTAAAATTAAAAATCTAAAAAAAATCAGCAAAGCACTTGATAAGTTACATAATTAAAATAGAATATCAGCAGAGCTTAAATGTTTGTATTTTATTGTATTTTTGGATTTTAATTTTTTTGAAGGCATATGTGAATGATAAAAAGGACATGTGAATGACACAATGGGTATGTGAATTTAACACAGTAAGTATGTGAATAACACAAACACAATAGGTATATTAATGAAATTTTTTAACCAGTAAACTGTTAGACATAATTTTTAAACATTGTACTGTCATAGTTTGGCTTTTGATTCATCTACGTGTCTTATACTGGGGCATGTGAATGACAATAGAAAAAGGGCATGTGAATGACAAATCACAAGTAATTGTGTTCTTCAAAAGTCATATCTGAATATTTTTCGGCTTCACTTCGAATTAGAACCCACAAATGTAAGCCTTAGGATTATTCATTATCAAAATTTATTTACATGTACATTTTACATGCATTCTGTGGGACATGTGAATGACAAAGATAAAAAACACTTGCCTTGAAAGTTGAGTTTAGCTTGCTTTTTATCAAAAAGTAATTGCAGAATAGCAAAATTAATAATCAGCCAGGAATAACAAAGTTCCATGCTTTATTTTAAGATGTGTTGCCAGATTTTGAAATAAAACATTTCAGAGAAAAATATCTACACTTTTTAGACATGTGGATGACTGATAATCGCTGGGACAAAGTTTAGATTAACTTTTAGAGATATTATTTTCATATTATTTTGCTTTTTTTGTGATTTACATCTTGCACACATTCATATTTATAAATAAAAAACTCTTGAAAAAAAAATCACTTATTTTTTTAAAATCTATATTCCATTGATTGTGAAAATTGCACCTATGGGACAGGGCATGTGGATGACATTTCAATCGAATATCCTTTTTTTCAAATGAATAATAATTAAATATTGACATTGTTGATAACGAAAATTATAGAACAAAAGACGCATAAAAATATTCCCAAAATAGTTTTTTATTAAATTAAAAACAAAAAGAGCAATCAGTATGGAACACAAATTTGCCCATTTTTGTAGAATCACCCATATATATATATATATATATATATATATATATATATATATATATATATATATATATATATATATATATATATATATATATATATATATATATATATATATATATATATATATATATATATATATATATATATATATATATATATATATATATACACTGCTCGACATTGAAAATGCAACACCAAGAAGGAGTGGTCAGAAATTGATGAAATTTGGTAAGAAGACAGAGACAGCATGGAACAATAACTGATATTTATTTCAAAATAAATAAGCAAAATTTAGAGCGAGGACGGCGTCGGCTCAGTAAGAAGTAAGACCACCGCGGACAACGATGCACGAAGAAACACGTCTAGGCATGGAGTCAATAAGCCTGCGGATGGTGTCCTGAGGGATGGCACTCCATTCCCTTTCAACCATTTGCCACAGTTCGTCCTCTGAACGAGGCAGTGACAGGTTCTGCAAACGGCGTCCAATCACGTCCCACACATGTTCGATTGGTGACAAGTCAGGAGAGTATGGTGGCCAGGAAAGCATCTGTACACCTCGTGGAGCATGTTGACTGATTCGAGCACTGTGAGGCCGGGCGTTATCTTGTTGAAAAATTGCATTTGGCAGACCCTGAAGGTAGGGGATTGCCACCGGCCGCAGTACATTATCTACATATCTTTGGGTCGTCATAGTGCCCCGAATACGAACTAGAGGTGATACGGAATTGTATGCAATAGCGCCCCAAACCATTATGCCACGTTGTCGCGCTGTGGGGCGTTCCAAAGCTACTGCTGGATTCGATCTTTCTCCACGTTGACGCCACACACGTATGCGATGACTATCGCTGGACAAACAGAAGCGGGATTCATCTGAGAACACTACGGTTTGCCATTCTGCCATCCACGTCGCTCTGGTCCGGCACCATTCCAAACGTCGGAGTCTGTGCTGTGAGGTCAATGGCAGTCTTCTTAGCGGGCGCCGTGATTGCAGGCACGTGCAACCAGTCGACGGGAAATGGTTCTGGTCGACACAGGAACATCCAGGGTACCTTGCACGTGCTGCAGAATTGACGTACAAGTGACTTGCGGGTCCACCACAGCTTGTCGGTGAATCCGTCGATCCAAGCGGTCTGACGTCACTCTGGCTGCACCTGCACCCCTCAATGTGGCTACATGTCCTCTTTCCAACCATCTCCGACACAGCCGATGCACAGTGCTTGCATCCATGTGGGTATCAGCTGCAATTTGACGCATGGACCAACCTCCCCTTTTCAGTCCGATCACCATACACCTTGTAAAGTCGTCTATATGCTGGAAGTGTCTTCGTTGAGGACGGCGTGGCATTTCCTCCTATCACACGTATCCTTTGAGACAAAAACCAAATTTCTCCGATAATTAGTCTGGCAGAAAAACCAACATGAACATAGCCCACTTTTCAACTTCATTCTCTTATATCTTACTTCACGTGCGTCGGAGAGCTGCGCCTTTCATATCATTTGCATAACTCAGTGACATGCGTCTACGGTAAAATTTGCATGATTTTCTGACCACTCCTTCTTTATGTTGCATTTTCAATGTCGAGCAGTGTATATATATATATATATATATATATATATATATATATATATATATATATATATATATATATATATATATATATATATATATATATATATATATATATATATATATATACCTAGGGTGAAAATAATCCTCAATTCAACCTCCAGGTTGGACGTCATATTAGTGTAGTGTGAATGGTATATTTGGGTGGGCAGGGGATACTTCGTCTAATTATAAGGTAACCCATTTACCAACTTTAAATAAGTTTACTATTTATTTTGTACCAAAGAGTTTTTTTTTTTAACATTTTGAACAGTTTTGAAAAAAAAAAGAGTGGTTGTGCGGGGGAGTCAGGGCGGGATGAACCTGATAAATCTATAAGCTCATGCCTGCTCACTTTAAACATATTCATGTTTATTTACTACTTTTTAGACCATCACAAGCCAGACAACTTAGTATTTGAATAAATAGAATCTAAAAAATATCCTTTTTTTAATATACAGTTTTATTCAAAAATTCAGAAAAATATGATCCCATTGAGATCCTAATCTAAAACTTTGTACAAACATAGATAAAATACACAAGAATTTTTGAAAATTTTTTGAAAAAAATTCATTATATGTTTTTTGAGAAATTTAAATTTGAAATTTAAATTTTATTTTTTGAAGCAGAAATTTTTTTATCAAATTGGTCATGTTGCATATCAGATTAAGCGGCATTTAACGTACTTTGAAATTCCATTTACCAAATCGTTCTATCTATATTTGGTGCCGAGTTATGGTCCCTTTTATCTTCCCTTATCCATGGAAAAACGAGGGTTTTTTCAAAGTTCAAAGTCTCATAAATGAAAAAATAATAGAGATAAAAATCTAAAAATTGAGACTTTTAATTACCTCAAGGGGTACAATTGATGAGCCAAAAAAGAAAGAAATACAAAAATGTACGGTAAAAATTTTCTCAGATTTTGGATCACTTGACGTGGAATGACCCTAATACAAATAACAAATCTAAGCAACTTAATTGTAGATAATTGATGTTTTAATATTTACTACTTACTATCCATTGTAAAATGCTTATTCAACTGAAAACAAATTTTGATTACTAACTTTTAATTTCAGCTACTGCTCCTGCTATTTCAGAAGAGGAAGATACTCTTTTGGATATTGCTCGTCAATTTAATGCTACTCAATTTCTTGACTGGATGAAGCAAGCTCAAATGAGAAAAATTCTAAACACTCCAGGTAATTAAACAACATCAATCTTCCTTTAATATAGAGAAAATGTTATTCAGGTTTTATTTCTGATATATGTTCTGATGTACACTATATCACCAAAAGTATCGGAATACTTTCAAAAATTTGCATAAAGGTTTCTCGAGAAACAAGAGACCGATTGTCTCTGTAGCATTTTCCCCGTAAAACATAGGCTTCAGCTAACATTTTCCAATAAAAATTATATCACCCATGCATTTAGGGGAGCAAAAAAGAGAAGGGTGGAAGCAAAAACCTTTTTTGACCGTAATTCATCATAAATAGCTTTGAATAGGCTGTAAAATTTAGAAATTACTTTGCATACTATGTATAATTATTGTACATATTTTTGTGAAGATAGCGCACCCAAAGATATTCACGTTTTCTTGCCGATTTAACTTTCCGGTTGTCAGCCCATAACACGCAATGTTTTCCATCAAACTTCCCAAGGCTTCCGAAAAGTTGACAGCATACAAGGTAAATGTCGGTTAAAAATTTTGAACAGAAATATTGAACATTTAAATTTTTTCATTGCGCATGCGCGAACGATAGCCATTTAAAACTTTTTTTTTAAATTATATAGATGTTTCAACTCTTAAAAAAATTCCAGTTGAATAGATTAAAAAATTTAGGAAGATATCAGCGAGCTAATCAGCCGATTTTCACTCATTCTTGGATAGACGACGAATCGGGAAAAAATCGTTTTCAAATTGGCAGCACTTGATTTCAATCTTCCAGTGCTTTATTTCTAAGGAGTGCTTGTGATAAAAACGAGTTTGTTGATTAACAGGATTATACTGCCGTGCTAAGCACAAAAGTCGTATCTGCACTTTTTAACAAAATTGAGTTATCCATACCAGGTGGTTCTTCGTGAAGTAATTTACCTACATGCAATATTATATGTTCATTTGAAAACAGGAAATATTTTTTAAAAATTTCTGAAAAAGAATCATCTGAATCAAATACATGGTGGCACAAAACTTTAAACGGTGATATATCAGTTTGAGTTCGACTGCAGATACCACTTTTGGGCTTAGCACCGCATTTTACATATAGGATGATATTAACTAAGGCAGGAATTCAAGTGAAACACGGACGATCACAACTCACCATTGCAATCGCAAATTCCCAAATTTGGATAAGTTGCAATCGCTATAAATGCTAATCGCACTGACGTTACTACGGGTGGAGCCAATAAGAGCTCACAAGCAGTCAGCGATCTCCTCTTATTCGCCAAGTAGGCTGTGACGTTTTATCTAGCTCGTTTTTCATAGGCAAACGTCACGCTGACGTCACGATGTTTTTATCAAGAAACGTTCTAATGTAATTCATTTCCAGTAGCGATTGCAATATGCGATCGCCTGTTTCACTTGAATTCCTGCCTAAGATTGAAATGGCAAACTGTTAGAACGAGAAGAGATTCAATTTATTAAATATTATTTCTGACCGAAGGAAGAAGCAAATCACCTTTGTCCATATGGAATCCGGTTGTTCTTCACTAACAACGATGCTAATGAATACATTTTGAAAGTTTTGAATTCTCCAGAAAACAAAATTGTCACAACAGCTATTGATGTGTTTAGTAGATGATATTATGCGGAACAAGAGGCATTCGTACGAAAAAAAAAAACCACAATAGCGTGTTGCTGTCTTGTGCAGCTAGGCTTGCAATTAGGGGTGCGCTGCTTCACTTTTCCAACTGTACTGTCATTTGGTGTGAAAACCGACTTCCAATGTACACACATGCCATAAGGGCCCATTTACAGGGTAGGCAACCATTTACAGCACAACGACACATTCACACAAAGAACAGACAACGAGAGAGAAAGTATATCCATGCCTGTGCCGAAATTTGAACCCGGGACATCTCCATCCATTCAAACTTAGCTGACCACTAGACGAGATGACCTTCATACACAATAGGTGATAGGTACTTAAGGTAGTTTCCTGTAATACAGTACACTGCCCATTATCCGCTGAATTGGATAGCACGGGTATCGCGGATAATCCAACAAAAGCATAAAATAAGGTATAAAGAATGAAAAAAAAATCTTTTTCTTAAAAATAATTGCATTACACTTAAAACGTGATAGGTATAAACAGTGACGATAGGTACAGCTTAAAAAATCATTTTTATTTAAGGTTCTCAAGCATCTAAAATCTATAAAGAAGTGGTACTTACGATAACGCCCAGGTAAAATAATTTATTGGATGAAGTACGCCGCACTCTTGGGTAAGAAATGTTTAGAAAACAAAATTTAAATTCGTACTTTTTCGAAAAAAACAGTTGATTGTGTTGGTTTCGTTCCCGATACCTTCGTGGATAATCCAGAGTGTACTGTACACAAATTTCACATCTATCGTGCGTCTTTACAACACACTTTTCTCTTTTTAATTCTCTAGCTCTGAGGAATCGATGTACTTTGTTCCTACCCACGAACACCGCCCTGGGCGCCATCTCTCCGACCCTCCGCTTGTCCATCCTGGGAGACCCGAGGAGGCTGAAGAAGTTCGTCCGCTTCCACATCAGCCCGCAGCTGTTCCAGTGGTCAGCGATGAAGAACGATGCGTTCCTGCCAACCCTGCTCCCCGGGAAGCGGATCAGGTGCAACGTCTACGCGGGAGGAAAAACTGTAAGAAACATTTGATTGACTTTTGGAAAAATTTGTGTTTTTCAAGCAAATTATACTCGGTTACTTTGAAGTAGACGTTTCAAGTTTAGAAATTTTGTGTCGTCTCCATGGAAACCGTATGAAAGAAAACAGTTTCACTCTTTTTTTTTATGCACTGCTGTTGAGGCATTTCATTTATTTTATGTTTGCTTTTATTTATATCCTCATTTCTCAGTTATTTCTCAGCGTTTTCTAGCAAATCTGGTCATACATTAATGTAGCAAAAATCGTGAAAGAGAAAATATTGTGCTTTATTAACGTTGTTTTTTCAATAGAATAATAGTTTGCGCACAAAGCAACTTTAACCATTTGCATTTAAGCATTGTTGCAAAAGCTAAGTGAAGAATAAGTCCATAGCACCGTGACTATGATCACCATCAGAGGAAAAGTGCAGAGAGTGGGTCATTAATTTTACTTTGCGCCGCCAGGGCTCTCGTTACACAGGGTATGCAATAAGAGAGAGAGAGAAAAAATTTGCAAAAAAAAAAGGAAAGTAAAGTCTATCAAAGTGAAACCTTTGAAAACAATCCACTGACTGCACGGTATTGAAACTCTGAAGTCTCGTTAATAATACTGTCCTTTTATAAGAAATCTTTTTCATCATTTGTTAGTTTTCCCTCAAATTCCGCCTCAAATAAGACTTGATATTCTACTCTCATTTTGAAGATTCATTATTTTTTTCTTGTTAAACATAGGAATGGATCTTTATTTTTTCATAAATGGGATCCTTCTCTTAGTCTATACATTATAGTTTGACAGTGATCAAAGTCTACATTTGCTCTGCTTTAACTTCTTATGTCATAATAACCTTTAAGAATACATTATAATGTTTAAAAAGCTAGAGATTCTGCAATAATCAGTCTGATAGAAATAAAATATGGCAAGAGATTTGATCCGATCTTCAATCTATTAACTTCGTCTAATAAATAGATCATTTGAGTATGAGCACGAGTTTGGGACGATACAAATCCTATAATTACTCATCGTTCAAATTAAAATAGTTTTATTTGTGTTTCCTTTTCAGCCGGGAGTTATGACTGTCTCAGGATGCCGTGTATCTGCCGTGCGTCCATTGGACACCGATGGTAATGTCACTGTGGCCGTCGTGGATGACGCTTTAATTCCTCCTCAGGGAGATTTGAGTTTGACCATCGCTCAGACGCCGATGTTATCCAATTTCTCCAAAATACTCAAGGTTTCAGGAATAGAAGATCTCCTTACTGGTAAACATGTACCTTTTCTTGCTCTTTTTTGCTTTACTTAAATCTGACTTCTGGCAAACATATTGAGAACTTTTACCAATCAATCTTGTACACTAAAAAAATGAACTGTATTTTTACAGTGTAATACTGGCAGCCAAGGTCCGAATGTAAAACTGTAAAATGCACAGCAATAAACTGTAAAACTAGCAATTCTGCAGATTCTTACTGTAAAGTTAGATATTTTACAGTTTAGTGCTGTAAAATTAGAAATTTTACAGCTAATTACTGTAAAATTTAGCTGTATTATACTGTAAAAACAACAGTATAATACTGGCAGCAGAAGTGTTCCAGTTTAAAACTGTAAAATGCACGGTAATAAACTGTAAAAGTAGAAATTTTACAGTTTATTACTGCAAATTAACAATTTTTACAATTTATTACTATAAAATTAACTGTATTACACTGTAGAAACAACATTCATTTTTTACAGTGTAGAGGTAAACCAATTCCTTTTTTTTCCTCAGAAGAGACGTGGTACCCATTTAGAATTATTTAGAACCATTTCCATAATCAACTAAGCTAAACTGATACACTCATCCGCATTTCGATATTGTCTGAAAAATTCTGCTTTTTTCGCATTTGTACTTTTATTCTACTTAACGAAACGATAACGGCGAAAACCGGCCTACAACTATAAACAAGCTCATCGTGTCATATATTGCTCTGTTTTTCCATTCAACCTATATCGTTTCGTACGCACCATCGCTCTCCTTCAAAGCAAGTAAACGGATGAATGAATATCGGGTCGACGCGAAAGGACGAAAGGGTGCTTTCCGATAAAAATGATCCGATAAACGATATCGGCTTGACGGAGATAGCACAGTCAATATTGATTCGGTAAGTAGAAAAGCGCAAAGCATATATTAATGCATTTTGCTTGCGCCATTCGTATCAGCTGTCGCATCAGTAAGTGGGAAAGCATCAAAATGTTGAAAAATGTGTTAACTCATTTATTGATAATACAATTTTTTGAGATGAAAAAAAAAGTGATTTTTACAGGTGGTGGCCCTTTCACGTTCTTCGCTCCCAATGGTTGTGCTTTTACTGAAATGGATCCAGATGTGTACCGAAGACTTATCTCCAATAGGAAACAGGCATTGGGTACGGATTTGAATGCTCTTTATTTTCTTTTTTCATAATACAGTGAACTCTCACTTATACACCGCCTCATTTATGCGCCTTTTTCACTTCTGCGACGATTTTCAGTGGGCCCAGTACATTCCACGGTAAAATAATGATAATTTTATTCGTTTATGCGTCGCTCTAAAGATACATATTTCACTTATGCGCCGAATTTTTCAAAAAATGTAAACAATTTAATTTATTTTCCTAAAAAATGAGCATGTTTCTTCACTTTCCTCTTTAACCTTTCGCTTTTATTGCTCACGGAGGGCATTTTTTCCACATGAACTAGAGTTCGGAGAGGGACAATACCTATTATGGATCGTTTTAAAAGGACTAGTTTGTGATTAGGTATGCTACAATTTTTGTTTTCTCCATTGCAGTTAGGTTACAGTAGTTGCCAAACCGTAGAAATATGACCATTTTCTATAGAAACATTCTTATTCAGTCTTTCATTATAACTTATGTTGCATTTTAGACCTTTAAATATGCTTGTTCACTTATGCTTCTCTCTCACTTATGCGCACTTTTCTGTTGGTCCCTGTGGCCGGCGCATAAGTGAGAGTTCACTGTAAGTATTTCTGCTGCACGTATTTAAAAACAAGTTAGAGAGAGCAATCCCAAGCAGTCTGGAGCCAATCACTTTGCATTATAATGGCTACAGAAAGAGAGCAAACGGAAAGAACCCATGTTCGATGTTTCATACTTTCCAGTTTTGGTGGAACACAGAAACGTTCAGGAGAATTTGTCCTGCTATCACGAAAGTAGCCCAAGGGAACACGCGTATTGTCCGACTCACCATTGCCGCTCAAAAAGCTACAAAAATCAATTATTGTATTGCTAACGCCACTCGCAAGACTGCAAATAAATAAAAACATTTCACAAATAAAGCTTGTTTCACCAACGCTTTCTTCTGGGTTCCCTTGTCCTCACCGGCTTCAACTTTGATTCGTTTGGAGATGAATGAGGATAATCGTGAGTGGACTGTATCAGTTAGTTTTTTACTTAAATGCTTTTTAAAGCAAATCACGTCTGCATAATGTTGTTATAATGCATAAAAAATTATTCAAAACTTTTCTGCACACTAAGTTTTAATGGAATTCCTAATTCCTCAGATTTCGTGAGTCGACACTTGGTGAATGGATGCATATACAGCAAAGGACTACAAGATGGAGGAACCTTAACCACACATGCAGGAACAGAACTTGTCATTCAAATTCTGCCAGGTAAATGTTATTTTTAGTGAGATATACGAAATGCGATTATTCTAGTGAAAAGGAATCTGAGCCTTTTTTGCTTGCAAGTGTTTTGTACTTTTGTGGAGAAACTTGCTTTGCCTCAAAATGATAGTTATATAGTCTTTCCTAATCCGAAAACACAAATGATTGTAATTGGAAATGAAGAAAACGGGAGCAAAACTTATAATTGGTTCCAATGAACAAAAGTATTGTTTATTTTTTCAAAAATAAATTACAAAGTTCAATTTAGTTTGACTGTGGCCATAATAAAAAAGCAATATTACAAGAAACCTAAAAAAAAATCAGGAATTCCTCTTCTCAATGAAAAAACATTTGATTCACCATTTAAAAAATAATTTAACGTAACGTGCTACAAAAGTGTCATAAACTTTTTTTAATTATTTTTTTTCTCTTCTTTCTTTTTCTATTTTTTTTCTTTTTGATCAAATTAAATTTCTTCAATTCTTAGAGTCAAAATGTTCAGTACTCTACGGTTTACTTAACGGCGAACAAAGTATGCAACATTTAAGAGTGACCTTGTTCACAAACTGTTACGTAGCACTTGAATAAAATATATCATATAACTGTTGCGAACATTTTCACGGAAATCAGGCATACGACTTATTAGTGTATATGTGTTTGAAAAACATTTGAATATCTCATTCTTACATTGATATCTTCGTAAAACATGTTGTTAAACTTTATGACATATAGAATAATGAGATAGTTATTAATTTCAGTTGATTTTTTTTAATTGATCGACTTATTCAATATTTATTTTTACAATTTATTAATAGAAGCAACGTCATTTTTACGGATAATACAGAACTTACGACTATACGGTCTTCGCTCGTTGCATTTAACACCAAACATCAATGCTCAAGAAGCTAAGCTTTCTTTAAGTACTTTAAAGATTATCAAAAATTTTAAAGTATCGTAAATTCTTGGTTATCGTTTTCAAGAGCTATAAGTTTGTGTAAGAGATCCAATATCATATCTTTCAGATTGCATCCTTGTGGCAGGGATAAAGCTACTGTACGGCGACATGAGTTGTTCGGATGGTGTTCTTCATGTATTAGAGAATGTTCTGCCTTTATGAATGAAATTGACTGCTGCTCTTATTTAATTCTTAATAAATTTATTTTCAGACAACTGTGGAAAACTTCTTCTGATTTTACACATAAAAAACAATTGTAAGCCGAAGCATCGTAAAATTATAATTTTAGCTGTTAGCGTGATTATTTATGTGCTGATTATATGGAAATATTTGGAGCCGACTTCAAATGGAACCGACTTCAAATGAAAATTTCTCTAAAAAGTCAAAAAAAAAAAAAAAATTCTTTGAACACCATCGAAATTAATTTCAAATAAAAGTCCTTGACTTCGGCTCAACAACAATAGATAGAATCATACTTAACTGCACTTCAATTGGAAATGTACATTTTAATGGATTCAAGTTCTTCAACAGCGCATTCAAATACATTGCACTGATAATCACATCTTAATGTAACGGTACAAATGTTCTGTTTTTAATTTTGAATGGTTTTTCTAAAAAATATTATCAAAATATGGTTAAGGCTCATTTTACCTATTGTTCCTGTGCCGACTTCAAAACTTTTATTTGAAAGCAGTGTCAATGGTGTTCAAAAAATAAAATTATTTTTTACTTTTTAGAGCAATTTCCATCTGAGTAAAATTTATAACAAATTTGTGCATAATTTCCCAAGGTAATAAATAATGATTTCACTATTGTATACATTTTATTATCAAACAACAATACAACAACAAAAAATCACTTTCAATGGCAAAGATACAAATCAGTATAACAATGAAAATGGATGGAATATATGCGCACAGGCTACTCCTAAAATTCTAACTAAACAAATGGCCCCTAACAATTTACATAGGAATAATGAGTATTAAAAAACTTTAAAGTACAACTTTGATCCATACATATCACAATGAAAAAAACTTACTCGAATATTTTTTGAATTACTTTTCTAATACTGATCAAAAAGAGTCCGAATTTTATAAAAAGTTGCTTTCTTTTCAATTCTGGTATCATGGCTATTACAAACCTTGCTGTTCTTTAATGCATTTTTTTTTTCATTTTTGAGAAAAAAGAAAGAATAATAGTTCTAGTATGTGGAGCTTCACAGTGTACTTAGGATTTTTTTAAGCATTTTAAATTTCCTAAGCATTGATAAAAAATATCCTTTTTTTGTTAAATTGATTATATTTTTAAGCTAGCCCAAAATGTATTTTTAGAATGGAAACTAAATCTATGTCGCTTGTTTTCACACACTGGCTCAGTAAATTTCTTTTACTTTCTTTTTTTCCCAGAAGCACTGTACTCGTTTTTGGTAAGACGAGCTTAAAAAAGTACAAGGAGTGGTATTTAAAAGCTTCAGCATGATTCTAGCTACAGTGAACTCTCTTTTATGCGCCTGCCCTAGGGACCAACAGAAAAAGGCGCGTAAGTTAGAGAGACGTATAAGTGAACAAGCCAATTTGAAGGACTAAAACTCAACATAGGTTCTAATTAGTGAGTGAATAAGAATGTTTCTATAGAAAAGGGACATATTACTACAGTTTGGCAATTACTGTAGCGTAACTATATTGATAAAGATAAAACAAAAGTTGTAGCGTACCTAATTACAAACTGTTCCCTTTAAAACGATGCATAATAGATAATTGTCCCTCTCCGAACTCTAGTTCATGCGGAAAAAATGCCTTCCGTGAGCAATAAAGGCTAATGATTAAAGAGAAAAGTTTTTAAAAAATGCTTATTTTTTAAAGAAAAACAATAAAATTTCATACATTTTAGGGAAAATTCGGCGCATAAGTGAAATATTTATCTTTAGAGCGACGCATAAACGAACGATACTGTCATTATTTTGCTGTGGAATGTGCTGGGACCATTCAAAATCGTCGCATAAGTGAAAAAGGCGCATAAATGAGGCGGCGTATAAGAGAGAGTTCACTGTATTTAGTACTCATCATACTAAATTGGTATAGGTGGGACTTCTGAGTCCCGACAGGGCATAAAGGGCTAAGAAACTTACGTAACTAAAAAAGTGTCATCATCTCGAAGTTTGCCAGTGCAATGCAGTAATGCCAGACATGCGTGCGCATATCTTACTTCGTAACGTAACTGCCGATTGGATTCTTTCTCAAGCAGGAAGCATATGCACTGTTAAGCCTATTCAATCTTCTGTCCGCTAGTACAGGTAGATATTTTGCTTTTTGTTACTTCAAACTGTTTCTTTGCTCATGTTGATGCAAGTTTAATAGATATGCAGAAAAGCTTTTAGCCAAGTGATGCATGTTCAGGTGAATAAACGTTTTCGTTCATTCTTTTAAATCAAGGAATACAATAAAAGGTAGTTGAATTATTCTTAAGACTTCGTATGTCTTAAAGTTTTAAAAAGTCATTTGTGTTACCTGTCTACTAATTTCTATACTTGTATTTGTGTTTTTTTAAGTTAATTGCATTTTTTAAAGTAATGAATATTATATGTGTTGAAGTATAAAACATGCGATCAAGCTTCAGTATAAATTTTCAAAGACGAAAACCACCACGAAAAACAGGATTTCTTCAAACACTGATTTTTGGGCTACGAAATTAAAGGCGCTATTAAAAGAGTATAAGTATACTTCAATTAACATTTTTATTAATGTAGCGTTTAATACTGTGAGAGGGTGACAAATGGGGGGGGGAGGGGTCTTTGAACTGAGCAATATACCTTTGCTTAGGTCTAAAAAACTTTGTGCGTCTTTTAATTAAAACTTTTCCGATTCTGAGCTCATTTGGCATTTGTTTCATCACTTGTTACGAGTCCGATCTTTGACATGAATATTAACTGCAAAAATATCTTTCTTTGTCCATTTAATCTGTTATCAAAGAAACGTCGATATACATTTGTTGTTAAGTTTTTAAACTGCAAACCCTGAAATCCCTCTTTGAAAAAAAAAACTAAGGTTTGTACCTACAAGTCCTACAGTAACCTATATTTTCTTTTTGTTTCAAAATAAGGGCTTACATATTTATAAAATTTTCAAAGATTAAGCATTTTGTTTCGTTCATTTTTAAGACATATTTCTCAAATATTCAGATATTAGCATTAAGAGATAACATTTTTCTGCTAGCTTCCAGTTTATATATATACGTGGATTGCTGAAGGGCTAATAGTAAGTGCAAGCTTTTCAGTTAAACCGCCAATAAAGGAGTTCTTCAGTCTTAATGCAATGCGTTTGATATGCGCAATTACATCATAAATATTTTACAGAGCTACTTTAAGCATGATCCTTTTAAAACAATCTTTTTACATTATATTTAGTAAAACTACAGTCATATAAACTCATAAATTAACTGAAATAAAACAAATATTAATAAAAGCATATTTTTAAATTTATCATTTTTTTGCAATATACTGATCATACGAGCATCAAATCTTGCACATTAAAGTTGAAATTTTGGATGAAGACGATGAACAATTTTTTTTTTTTGCCATTACATATCAAAAAAAGAGATGTAATTTATTAAAAATTGAAAAAAAAAAAAAAAAGAAACTAACATTCATTAATTAATTTTGCATTAACTTGCTTCACTTAGTTTTTCAATTCTGCAATATTCCACCCTTTTAATAACAGTTTAAAGGTAGAACAATAACGGCATTTTACATCAACTACCTGGTAAGACTTGTCCTTCCGAGCATTTTTAATTTTTCCATGATGACAATAAAACAAAATTTTAATAATAGTATGGCAAATTGAAACAAAAAACCTACTAAAATGAACTTCCGACTGATTGAAAGTGCACCTAGTAACGTTATTATTACCGTTGTTCAAGGGCGGATCAAGAAATTTTCAAGGGAGGGGCGATTGATTTTAGTATTCACTTTTTTCTACAGGTTTACAAATATTGATCACATTGGTTTCGGACTTCAATTACGAAACATTTTGAGGGAAAGCCAAAATTTCCATCCTTCAACATTATTAAAACTCTTCTAAAACTAAAGTTCTTGAACTTCAAATTAAAAATTTACTGATTTAGGTGACTCGAGGGAGGGGCGATGGGGCGATCGCCCCTCCCTTGTATCCGCCTCTGCCGTTGTTGCAGTAGTTGTTTTTACAAATAAAAAATCTGTTCTATTAAATGGTTAATTTAAAAGTATTTTTTGTCTTTTTTCCAAAAAAAAAAAAGAAAAATCACTATAGTTGAGGATTCCCCCCCCCCCCAAAAAAAGGGGGTATTTCTTTGCGCTTCAGATTTATTCCAGATGATGGCATTTTCTACTAGTTTGAGGCTTCAAAATTCGCTCTCTTGGGAGGAATAAGAGGGGGTCCTTCGGACGGAATTTTGTTGCTTAGGACAGTCCTCTGTGTCGTGGATATCAAAAACGTCACAGATGTCGCAGAACAGACGAGAGGTGGATTGTCTGGGCAGACCACTGTAAAGGAAACAGAAGTGTGTTACATACCGCGGAATCTACAAAATTATGAAAATAAGTTGTGCGATGATGAACATAATAGCACAAAACATATTACACATAAATTTCAACTGCATCTTAAAAATTATAATGGCGTAGTAAAGCAACAATTTTTGTATTTCATTTAAATTAGCTGCAGTACTCAAATTTGGTCAAGTTGTTACTATTTAATTTCATCAGTTGGGAAAGTTAAAGATAATTTATCAATATTGAATTTAAAAAAAAATGACCACAATTCAGAAATTCTAAGAAAATGATAAAAAAGGGAATGCGTGTGAAAAAAAGAGGTTTTTAGGCTTATTCCACTAAAATATCATAAAGCGATGATTGTTGATTGTAAATATAATTACTTCAATAAGAAGTGTAATGCTTTAATAGTTAATACTCTGAAATTAAAACTTGTACGGCAAAAAAATCCCATTCGTTCTCGCGTAAGTGTTAACAATTAAAGCTACATCAGTTTAAGGATTGCTTAAATCTTCTTCGAAAGATACGATATTTATAACTTACTCAGAAAATGCTAAAAGAATGAAACAGTTTGGTGAAAATTGATAGTCGGGTCAATCCATGTCAAATCACCCAGGAAAACGGGATTTTGTAACCCATGTCCTCGGATTTTGATAAAACTTGGTGTATTTAATGTTTTTATGGTGGTAAGTAACCATATGAATTCTTTTGCCCATATGTGATCTGGTTTTTGTTTTACAGACCGTCAAACTTTTCAAAAAAATGCATTTTCTGTCAACCGCTAAGCCTAATCTGCATGTATACGTATCTCTTCAGTAAATTGTGACGGGTGCAGAAATCTTTCAATATTTCCAAAAATTCTCAAATATGTTGCTGAAAGTATGAGGATTTAATAAAAAAATACTTGAAATTTATATAATATAATTTTGTTTGAATAAAATTTGAATAAATTACGACAAGCATTTTTTTCTTGTGCAAAACATGAGTTTACTTAAGTGGCATTTCACGAAAAGGCGGAGGTCCTATTCAATAATGGAAGCATTCGAAATGAGCCTGAAGGTGTGTTCTATCATTGCAAAGAATAAAATTAGTGGTTTTTTTTCGTTTTCTTGTTGCTGTTGCACAATATACACATTTCAGTATCAAAATTTTTGAAAAAAAGTTCTAGTCATTTGCTTAACCTAAATTTCACTGAAAAGCACACATACCTTTATTTTTAAGTGTATTTACAGCCCTATTATGCTACTTAAAAATCATCTTAATCCCTTATTAAGCAGAAAGAAAAGTGAGAAATAATTTATGACTCCCAAATTCAGTTGTTAAGTTCAGCAAAATATCAGATGTAGAAAAAAGATGTGCAAAACATGAATTCACTTTAGTAGCTTTTTATGAAGAGGCGGAGGTCATATTCAATATTAGAAGCATTCGAAATAAACCTAAAGGTGTGTTCTATCATTGCAAAGAACAGAATTAGTGATTTTTTTTCGTTTTTTTTTTTTTTTTGCTATTGCACAATATGTACATTTCAGTACCAACATTTTTGAAAAAAGTTCTAGTCATTTCCTAACTTAATTTTCAATATTTTTTGTGTAAAAGAAGCATAGCTCATGCTTTTGTAGCATAAAAACGTATTATATTTATTTTTAATGATTTATAATTGTATTGAATGTGCGAAGAAGAGATAGGATAGCACAATCTTTGAAGAAAAAATAACAATGAAAAATATGAGTTTCCGAATATTATCGGATTGTTTGTCTTTGAAGTGTTTGTGTGATCCTGTTTTCAGCAAATTTAAGGAATATTCTGTTTGTTATTTTAACGCTCGACCTTCCTTGCATTTCCGACGTCGGACAGTACTTGTTGAAGTCACGTTATCATGAAATATTCGGAATACTTATTTTGTACATATTCAGTCTCCTTTTGAAGAGAATAGTAACATCTTCCAGAATCTTATGTTACGGACCGTTTGACGTAGTTATTTCATTTAACATCTTACCATTTCTTGGTTATAGTAAAGATAATAGTCCCTTCTTAGGTAAAAGATAGTCTTGCTTCAAATCCAGCATAGTCACTTACTTGAAAATTTTCAATTTTTTTCTTTTAAACTCCAATAGCAAGTGTCGAAAGCTGTATTTGCTCTTAACTGGATGCTGAAATTTCTAGTTTATTTTTATTGAATTATGTCTGTCCGGGGCTCTAGCTTTTTAATTATCTCCTATTATTATTTATCAGCGCAAACCAACCTTCCTGATAAGCGAATCCAATGAAAAACAAACAAACCAAAATAGAAAACCCACTCACATTCTTTATCCCTCTTATCACTATGACCCATATTTTGATAAAATAAGAAGAGACCTGATACATGCGCAAATGCAAGGAAGGTTGAGCGTTAAAATATCAAACAGTATATTCCTTAAATTTGCTGAAAACAGGATCACACAAACACTTCAAAGACAAACAATCCGATAATATTCAGAAACTCACATTTTTAATTATTATTTTTACTTTAAAGATTGTGCTATCCTATCTCTTCTTCGCACATTCAATACAATTATAAATCATTAAAAATAAATATAATACGTTTTTATGCTACAAAAGCATGAGCTATGCTTCTTTTACACAAAAAATATTGAAAATTAAGTTAGGAAATGACTAGAACTTTTTTTCAAAAATGTTGGTACTGAAATGTACATATTGTGCAATAGCAAAAAAAAAAAAAAAACGAAAAAAAATCACTAATTCTGTTCTTTGCAATGATAGAACACACCTTTAGGTTTATTTCGAATGCTTCTATTATTGAATATGACCTCCGCCTCTTCATAAAAAGCTACTAAAGTGAATTCATGTTTTGCACATCTTTTTTCTACATCTGATATTTTGCTGAACTTAACAACTGAATTTGGGAGTCATAAATTATTTCTCACTTTTCTTTCTGCTTAATAAGGGATTAAGATGATTTTTAAGTAGCATAATAGGGCTGTAAATACACTTAAAAATAAAGGTATGTTTGCTTTTCAGTGAAATTTAGGTTAGGAAAATGACTAGAACTTTTTTTCAAAAATTTTGATACTGAAATGTGTATATTGTGCAACAGCAACGAGAAAACGAAAAAAACCACTAATTTTATTCTTTGCAATGATAGAACACATATTCAGGCTCATTTCGAATGCTTCCATTACTGAATAGGACCTCCGCCTTTTCGTGAAATGCCACTTATGTAAACTCATGTTTTGCACAAGAAAAAAAATGCTTGTCGTAGTTTATTCAAATTTTATTCAAACAAAATTATATTATATAAATTTCAAGTATTTTTTTTATTAAATCCTCATACTTTCAGCAACATATCTGAGAATTTTTGGAAATATTGAAAGATTTC
Organism: Uloborus plumipes; assembly: GCA_038373865.1. Classification (NCBI taxonomy): domain Eukaryota; kingdom Metazoa; phylum Arthropoda; class Arachnida; order Araneae; family Uloboridae; genus Uloborus; species Uloborus plumipes. The sequence goes on along the minus strand of JAXGGA010003527.1, from coordinate 11,434 downwards.
TACATCCGTCACAATTTACTGAAGAGATACGTATACATGCAGATTAGGCTTAGCGGTTGACAGAAAATGCAATTTTTTTAAAAGTTTGACGGCCTGTAAAACAAAAACCAGATCACATATGGGCAAAAGAATTCATATGGTTACTTACCACCATAAAAACATTAAATACACCAAGTTTTATCAAAATCCGATTACATGGGTTACATGACCGGGTGAACTGACATGGAATGACCCAGTCGTAACGCTAGTTTGTTGAATACAAAAATAACATGTTTCAAATTTAAATTTTTGCATTTAAGGATCATAGTAAAAAATCAGTTTCAGCACAAAAAAGCACTTACCGAAGCAGTCACAAAAAGCAAAAGTTTTTGAATTGATAAAAAATGTCAGCAAAACCCTCTGCGCAAAAAGGAAAGGAAAATTCTTTGAATTATCTCACCCAACTCTCTTCAATCCAAGAGAGAAACTGGGTTTTCCTTAGTCTGATTCTCTCTAGTAATGCGAGAGGGAGATTGTGAATTAATTATGAATATATGATCGTTTTCTTTAAAGAGCTGTAGAGATCAATATTGAAAATAAAATTTAAAAAAAAAACGATTATATTCATAATTAGAGGTGATCAAATAAGCTACAATCCAATACTTTGCATTGATACCGTTTCGAATTGGCATAATTGATATTAGGAGAATATTGAAAAAAAAAAAGCACCGATGAAGTACACAGTAATTGAATAAAGTATCGAATCAAAACTGCATTTGTGTTTGTCAAACTGCATTTGTTCCGTAGTTAACACATATAAAGAAGCAATTATACATTGTTCCATAAACTTAATTTGCAATAAACATGTCTGTATTAAATGAAATACTGTTTCTAAATAGTTTATTGAATACATTTCTAAGTTTATTTGTCTGAAATTAAAAGAAAAGGTAAATGCGCATTTAGCGGCAAAGCGTAAGTTCATTTGAAATGATTAAATAAAATAAATTGAAGTTATTCACAGCTAAAAATTTCCAAAACAAATTTAACGGACTTCACAGCTCTAAAAACAAACAAAAAAGAATGGCTAAGGGATAAAAGTAACAAAATTGGAACTTAATTCAAGATTTTAAGCATCAAGATTCAAGATGCAAAACAAGACGTAATTGAACAATTCGGGCTGCTCAAATTAAACTGGCAAAAAAAAAAAAAACTTTTTTGTTCAAGAAACTAAAGATCTCTGCGAAGACACCTCATTCCCGCATTTGAACTTTTGATTTGAAAAGGTTTTTGTTCAACTTTGAACCGTTCAATCAACCTGTCCCGACTTATAAACTTTTTAGGAAAGAGTTCGATTTGGGAAACCCTTTTTTGTTCGAAAGATCTCGGCGAAGACACCTTATCACCTTATTCCCGTACTTGAACGTTCGATTTGAGATTTTTGTTGTTCAATTTTGAACCGTTTAAGCAACCTGCCCCAATCCCTCCTAAAGACTTTTGAATGAATAGTCTGATTCGAAAAGCCTTTTTTTTTTTTTTTTTTGTCTGTGTGTGTGAAAGGCATATTTCGTGTTCAGAAATAAAAATTGTGTGCTGAACGGCTGAATCGTGTATTTGATACACATTTGCACTCTTAGGCAACTAAGAGAATATGCAATACACCGCCAACTCGTTCATTTCGATCCATGGACTGGTGGATCGAAATGAACAAGTTGGTTGTGTATTGCATGGTCCTGCCTCAATACACAGTGCAATCAATACACAGAGTACACAATACTCAATGCACTCAATATACTTAATTATAAAGCAGTGAGGGCGGTTACTCACTGCTTTATAATTAAGAGAATGTTGATCAGATGCTAGAATGTTGATGTTGCTAAGCAGAAAAGTTGGCTCGTTATGTTCTTGACAGGACTTCTTGTTGGATACTCCATCTTTATGAATGATAACAGTGGTATCGTACCTTTCGATGCAAATATCGATACCGATTGGCATCTTTAGAATCGGAAAGTCATTACTTACAGCTGCAAGTGACCATCGAAGATGACCTCAGTCTCCAGAATATCTAATCGGGACCGCAGGTCGTCGTTCTTCTGTTGCATATCTACAATAACACTGTTCATGAAGTTCACCTGAAAATGAGAAATAATATATATTACTTAAAGGCAGTTACACTGTAACTCGTTGTTAAATAATTATTTCAGAAAGGATTTTTTCTTTTTTAAGAAAAGAGGTAAGAAGAAAAGTTTTTTTTTAAAGAAGGAAGAGCTGAAGCATAGTATTATTTTCACTGTAAACGAAGCTCATTTGGAAGCATATTAACTGTGTAATTAACTCATCTATGGTTACCAATTAAAGGATTTACTGTCAATTGAAGGGCTTGGGAGATGAAGGAGTTATGTGAGAAAACAGAATTTGCGAATAATTAACGTTCAAAGTTTTATTGTTGCAGTTGTTGCAGATTTTTTGTTTTTTGTTTTTGTCATTAGTGTGCGTATGACATTGGTCTAATGACATCTAACTTTTTGATGTACCAAGTTTCATTTGCTTACCGTATTCATTGCCCGCCATTGTGCTGAGTGTTCATTTTTTAAAATGTATCCTCCAAGCCCTTCAATTGTGATATGCTACATCTGATGCTGCTTTAAAAAATAGCAATGGGGCTGAAAAGTTTTCCGGCACATCCGGGGGGGGGGAGGGTCGCGTAATGTATTAGGAGTCTAAAACTGTACATCTGCTGGAGAAAGTAGAATTAGTTTTTCACATTTTATTTCGGAATAAATAAAGTCTGTCGGCACCTGAATCCCGAATCTCTCCAACTGGTATGTATTTTAAGGTGTTTGAATATGTTGAAGCACTCAAGACATTGCTCCCGAAAAAGACATCCAACAGGGTAAGAAAATCTGAAATATAGTCCAGCCCACTTATTGAATTATTGGTTAAAAGAATATGCCGCTTAATGTGATAAATTGTCATTATACCGAACCGTTTTAAAGTGGTTTGAGTGTCCTAGATAATGGAATATGTCGCTTATTAGAACATTTTTTTTGTCGATTATTGACTATTTCGTTAAGCGGACTCGACTATATTTTCTATAGACTAACCACGGTACTAAAATTTAAAGTTGATTTCTATATAAAATGAGAAGAAGTTAAGCGCAATACTTTGCAGCAACCTAAAGCAAAAGAAGTTTTAAGGCCAAAGCACAAAAGACTATAGACTTAGATATCCCTATCAAAATGGAAACTAGTTCCGCTGCTGTGGTCATATTTAAAGCTATTAGAATGCGTTTATAGGACTGATAAAAAGTTTTTTTCTAGTTAAATATAGTTATTTTTTTTAGGATTCTATATATTTCCTTCTTCAAAAATGCCTCATTAGTTAGTGACTCATGTTACTTCGGCAAAATATGGCTCCCCAACCCTCTCTCATCCCTTAAAAATTTCTTAGTAGAAGAAATTTTGCCTAACTTTGAAAAACTGAAAGTAATCTAGTAAATGTGCGGTAATTAGATTTTATATTTTTCTAGAGTTAAGAGAGAAATGACACTTGATTTCAAAAAAAAAACATTTTGCTTTTTTATTTCAAAGATTATTTTTAAAATATTTTTAAAAATATGTAAAAAAAAAACCCTTGGATAGCAGTTTTATCAATCTCAAATTGTGTGCAAGAATCTAACGTACCTGTTGCTCCAAAGCCTCTTTTTCACGCTTGAGTCTCTCTAGTTCTTGATCTGTAATAAAACAGAAACGATTTCTTAATAACGATGGGTACAGCATTTTAAGTTTAATGTAGAGACAGAGTATAGAATCACCTCAAACTCCTTATACCTGCTTAATGACCTTCATGTCTTTTTTTTAAATAGATTTTTATTAGTACTACTCATTAGGGCTCTGATAACTGAAGAACACAAAAAAGACATATTTAGCGGCATCTACCTATTTGGCTATTTGTCCGTATTGTCACGCCCGCAACACATACAAGTCATTAGATTTTCAATACAGGAAAACTTCTTAGGAAGTAAATGCTTCCCATTCTGATACATAATAGCTCATTATATTCAAAACATATATCACAATTAAAAGCCAAAGTCTAAAATTCAGGAATAAAGTACGAATGTTTCATTTGTGCAAACGGTTTAAGCATAAAGTAAAACGAGTTATAATTTACTCTATTTTGTGTTGATACGAAAATATTTTCTAATTATCACTTTTTCTCTGAGGTTTTTAGCGTCGTTTTCTGTACATCCAGAAAGAAATTGCCTGAATCAAAAAATATTTTATTGCTTGACAAAACAAAATCTTTTCTACAACCTCCCTAACGGACACCCCTAAAAGTAGAGGCATTTCTTTGAATCCCAGTCCCTTTATATAGGTTGCTCCATATTGTTAACTGAGAATAACTTACTCTGAATAACGGACAGTTGTTGAATAATAATAATATGTTTATATATATATATATATATATATATATATATATAATATACTTCTATAGTATAATTTTCTTTAAGCTAGCCAAGCACGCTGTGATTATATTCATACAAAAAAGTACCCTCCTCATAATGACATGCAAACCTCTGAGCAAATTTTAAAACGATGTACCTTGTTTATTTAATCAGTAAAATGAACTGAAACAGTGCAATCTCACACTTTTAAATGTGCACAGCTCAGTATTGCAAATTAAACTTGTGAAATATTTATGTACAATTTTTAAATATTTTAAGCATATTTGAGAAACAGTTTGGGACACGCAAAAAGAGTGACTTTTGGGTAATTCAAAAAATTTTGTAAGAAAAAATGAATGACGGATTGTTCTAACTTGAATGGGATAGCATCGGAAAAAGTATTTCTGACAAATAAAAAAAAAAAACTTACTAGGTCAAATAATTTTCGTGTTATCCTTCAGAGACGTAGATATTGTTAGGATTTTGGAGATTCACCCATAAGCGAACAAAAACTGAACGCATCGGGAAATGCGCCTCCTACCTATCACCTTTTTCAAATGGAACCGCGAAAATGGAATGTTCGAAAAGGAGGTTCGAGAACGGACAGTACGTTTGTGGATCGAAGTACGAAACTATATATGTTTTTACGTATATTTTTATTTACTAATCAACTTCAATTTTGAATTTTGATTCTATTACTTGTTCTGACTACATATAGTGATGTTGGGAGGGTGGTAACTTTAAACTCGTGTTCAGAAGACGTGCAGAGTGCCTGTAAAAACTATAAAAGTGACAAAACACGAAAAGAAAAAAACTATACTTATCTAGTTATAAAATTATAAGAACATGGTCAATGTATGTTACTTTGAAAATCGCGGTGTTGCTAGTTATACCTGGTTGTGAAAGTTCCTTTTGCAGAGTTGTCAAATCGGCTTGCATCTCTTTTAGTTTCCTGTCTAACTGCTCCTTTTCTTCCCTCATCATTTCTAAACTCTGAATCTGCAAAGAGGTTTTTCTTTTTAGTTAAATGTAAATAAAAGGGTATTAAACGCATTGACGTACACTTTTACTTTTCGATTTTCACAACTTAGAGGTAATTTTTAGAACCATCCAATTTTAATTTATTTTTCGAAGAAATGCTTAAGTGAAAGTGGTCGGCTGAGCATCTAATGCGTCGATACAAAGGTTGAAATAAAAGAAGCGGGAGAACGTAAAAAGATCCTTTCGAGAAATCTTTAGCCAATTTAACCGTGGAAATTGACCATGACAAAGTGGACTGGTGGATTTCTTAATTCGTCCAAGTTTTTGAAACTAATCCGGAAGGTCCAAACTTTTAGTGACGTTTTGCTTCATATGGAGAGATTTTTTTTTTTGAGGTAATGCCCTTGTTTTTGACACTTATAGAAAGCTGAACTTTTTCTCCCCCCCCCCCTCATGTCAAAATTCAACTTTATTTTCTCTTCACTTTCTAAGAGTAAAATACCCCTGGCTCTGATCCTTAACCTTTTGTTTCCTTGCTCGTTTTCAATCTGTTTTCAATCCATATCTAGTAGTTCAGTCAGCTGTAGATTTAAGCTAACTACCGTGCTTTGGGTTCATTTTGTAACTAAACAATTTAATATTGACGCATACTTTACAACTTTTCGATACTACATGACTTACACCCACTTAAACCTTTTTTATAACAATTTGATTGACTCAAATACGACGGCATTTTTGGGACGGAATCTAAAATAACTTTTCAAGTAAAAAAAAGAACCATTATTTCAGGAACATAATAAATGTCACCTGTTGCTGATTCTGAGCAGCCTGCCTCTCTTCGAGTAAGAGTTGAGTTGCTTCTAAGCTTCTTTTTGCTGATTCTCTCTCCGCTTCCGATTCTCTCAATCTGTAAACGGAAAAGAAATGAATAACATTTCTAATTGATCAATAGACTATGAATTATTTTTATCAAATGTTTGCGCTTTTTGTTCCCAAGACAATTAAGTTTCTTACCATGATAATTTCATGCTTGATATTAAAAGTGAAAACATGCAGTGACAGGCAGTAAAGACTATAAGTACAGACTCAGTCTGTACTTATAGTATAATTTCCATTCATTATTTCATTTTAAAAGAGAAAGAAATGACGCACATGTCAAAGGTTTAATAACAATGCCATCAAAATCCCAAAGTGATTACTATCCTTCCTATTCCTGCCAATTGGGAATTTCAAATATTTTTTTATTAAAAATTGACTTTCCTTTTGATTCATTAAGACACACCATAAAATCGAAGTCTTTTTTGATTGAGGACCACACTAACTGCCCAAATGCTTTTCAATCCGCTTCGCAAGAAAATGTTATAAACGAAGAGTTAGATTTTTCAATAATCATATCACCTTTAATATGCCAAGTACTGGATCAAAGTAAATTTACTTAATTCGAGAATTAATTTTAAAAAAATTAACATTATTTTATAGTTAACTAGCTTATTACCCGGTGTTGCTTGGGTGCTTATTAGATACATGGCAATTAGAACATGAATTATAATTGTTTTTAACTTTTTTCATGCTAAAATGAAATAGGTGAGTCTTAAATTGATAATTCATTGTTAATCGTAATCTTTGTTGAAAAATATACCCATATTTAAATATGTTAAATTTTACCAATTTGTATGCTCAAAGGCAAAGGCTTAACCCTATTACTCTAATTGAAAGAAATGGCCATTTTGTGACAAAAAAATTGAATTTTGAGCTCTTTGATTCTTTTTAATTTCAAAACCCCGCGTATGTGAATTCTAGTGCATCAAGGAACCTCTGTACCCAGTTTGATGAAAATCAGACAAAAACTGGATTTGTATAAGGAATCTCCACTTTTATCCACTTTTAAATATATAGAATCAATTTATATATATACAGATATATTTTTATATGTATATAGATTAAAGAAAATTCAATGAAGCGTTTGGCTATTGTTTCACATCAAACTCACATAACATTTATTAGCCCTCCCCCCTCCTCCGGCGGGGACGGGGCAATAAAGGCGATCGTCCCTCTGTTGAGGGACTCACCACTGGTAAATTTTCAATAATAAAGTTTAAAAAAAAGGATCTTTAGACTCTCTTTGATGCTAGAGGAAAGAAGGTTTAGGGTTCACCCCAGGATACGTTTCGTAATTGGAAGCCAAAGCATATGAGGTCAACATTTGTAAACTAAGACATGCAATAAAGGATTGGTAATAAAATCAATCGCCTCTCTCTTATACGTTTCAATATATGACCTCCGGCACATATTGAATCCGGCACATACCCTTGTCCTCCGGCACATGCGAATCAAATAAATTTTAGCATTACATTTCTCAACTTTTTAATCCTCCAGTCTTAAAATTGAAATAGTTGAACGCTGAAAACTTTCAATGCTCATAGCCTTCCAAACAGCTTTGCGCGCAGTCTCTCGAAAGTTCATTGAAAAAGAGAATTTCACTTTTTCTCCTCCAAGTATTGAACAAAAAAAATAAATAAACTCTTGTATCAGAAAGTGTTTGCACGGCGTCTGCTTTCCAGGTGACAGAAATTTAACTAAGTCTGACATTTGAGATTCTGTTTTCAATGGTTACTAAAAAATATAGTTTGTTTTTCTGTTTTTTAACATGCTGTTTAGTTTTTTCACGTTTACGTTCTTTCTTTCAGCACTGCTCCATTTGCTTTATGTAGTCCTAAAAGTGGGTTTGAATTGTTACATTCGAGGTACAAGCCAGGGATACAAAAATTATAATTGGCTCATAATTGGAGAGTTGAGGAATATGCTTCAGTAGAATTGGGCTTGCACATTCAAATGGTTTTTAATATTTACGTATATGGTTTATGAGTACGTTTCTTACCGTAATGTTTCAGTCGCATTTGTAAAAATTAATAATACTAAAATATTCGAAATGGCTTTCTTTTTTTTTTTTTTTTCAATCTGCTAAATTTGAGGAGTGCAAAAGAAATGTAATGTTGAGACTACGTTCACCCCACAAGAAAATAAGTATTTTAGGAAAACTTAAGTTTGTGTGGTAGATCTCTAATCCCTCTAAAGTACTTTACTACGTCACTGGATGAAAAACGTATTCAAATAATATTTTGAAGGAGGATTGAACAAACACACAAGAACGCGAACGCATGTTTTGATTATACAATGCATTGAATTGATCAATAAAAATTTTAGCAATGTGACATAGGTGTTAAAAGATTTTTTTTTTCAATAGATTCGGTGCATAATACGCCATTGGAGTAATAAACTTTTGATATATTTCCTTTCAGGCCTAGAAAACAATACTATATATTTTATAGAGCGTTTTAAGTTAGAAAAAAATATATGCTGACAATTTTTCAAACTAATCACACTTATAAGTAAGAAATGCGATGTGAAGAAATTGACAGTAATGACGAAAATTGTCACAACTTCAATAAGATTCTCAAACAGAAGCAATTAAGCTCAAATATGATCAACAGATGTCGCTACGTAAAAAAATTAAACGCATTTGCAATTTTAACTTTATAACTTTTTATGACTTTTTTTTTTTTTTCATTTGACGTAACAAGCTTCTCGTCAAATTTTTCTTTGCAACAAATTTCGAGAGATAAATATCGAGCATAGTTAATAATTTGATAGTTAATTTTGATTGAAGCTAAAATCAAGGCTGTTTCGAAATCATTTGCTTGTTCCAATTTCTTCCTTTCCCTTACTTTAGTGACGCCATCTATCGTAGGATCGCGTACTTGCTCTTGTATTTACAGTTTTTTCCATATTTTCTACGGTTAACAATATTTTTAAGAGATATAGTTCCGAGTTCGCACAATTTTCTCAAAGGAAATACTTTATAAACAGTGTCTTGTCTGAGGGGTGATTTCGAGATCCATCCCTCCCAGAAGTTTTCATATTTTGACCTCATGAAAGGACCAAGTTTAAAACATTCCCCCCCCCCTCACCCAAAATTTTACCACATTACCCCACTGATTATTTTCTTGCTACCTTATTGGTTATATAAAAAAAATTGCATAAAAAATCTGAATGAAAGTCAAAGAGAAAAAAAAAAGAAGACTTTTCATGACGACTTGTGCTTCATTTTCTTTATTTATTTCGTTTACATTTTAGAACGATGCATTTTTGGTTAGCTTACATCAAGGGCGGATCCAGAACTTGTTCAAGGGAGGGGCGGTTGACTCTTATTAACTACTTTTTACAATGCATTCTGGTTTGGAAATATGGATCACATTAGTTTCGGTCTTCAATTTCGAAACATTTCCGATTGAAAGCCCAAATTTCCTTCCTTCAATATAATTATAACTCGTCTAAAATTAAGAGGGCCGATCGCCCCCATCGCCCCTCCCTTGTATCCGCCCCTGGCTTACATGTTTTGAAACAGTGAATCAAAACATGTTGAACATTGCAATCTCGTCTATTTTCTTACCAAAGTTGTTTAAATTTTTACTAATTCGTGATTTATTAATGTTAACAAAAAACAGTTGAATGAATTAAAAAAATTAATACAAAAAAAAAAAAAAAATTAGAGAGTGAAATACGACTGCAATGAATTTTGATTATTTACTTATTCACTTTGGGCAAATTACAAAAAATGTAAAAAAAAAAACTAAGTCTACCTGAAATCTGTCAGTAATCTCTAAATAGGGTTTTTTTAAGAGATTATAACCTTTTTTATGCTTGATGCAGTCATATATTAAAATTGTACAATCTTGATGTTATGTTAATTTTTATTATTATATGTTGATTATTACTATTATTATTATTGTTTGTTAATTGAACCAAAATTTCCCTTGCAACATGTTAGTTACATAAAAAATTGTAATTTTTTCTTGAAATCAGCTATAGAAAAGGCCTTGCATTATATCTGCTGTTACAAAATTCTACCTTCTCAAATTGTACGTTTACAAAGATACCATAAAGAGATATTGATCGCAATTTTCATTACATTGACAATTTCATTACGCCCACCAAAATCGAAAATTTCAATCACGGAGCAGTCAAGTACAAACTCTCAGAGACAACCCCATATTTCTGTCATTTTTTCCATAAAACACATAAATCTTGACTCTGATAGTTTGAACTCCAATGGACGAAATATTCAGCGATAACTTTTATTGAAATAAGATTGAGGAAAAAAACCGGTTCGTTTTACCAATAACGTACTGGCGATGACAATTGATCGCATGCCAAAATAAGAGTTTGCCTCCTTTTCCCAAGCAGAAGGGAGCTTGGGAAACATGGTTAGACGTCTTGTTATCCAAATCATACCATAAAACTGTTGAAAATTGAAGCTTTTGTTTCACCCGCATCTTGTATTCATGCAGCTTAAATATGCCATTATTTTCCCAATAATTCACCTATTTCAAAAAGATGTAGTTTGCAGAAAGTATATTTTTTTGCAAATAAATCTCCATAAATTATGCGGATACAGACTCTGGTCGAGAAAACGAAAAATTTACCGCCCTAGACTTGTTGCTCTGCTTAGTAACAGATTTTTATTTAGCAGGCACCTTCCAAAAATGTTAGTTGTCATTAAATGTTAGTGGTCTGATACCTTCCTAATTTACCAAGAAAGTTTCTGAAGCAGGTCAAACCCATAGTTGGAGTTAAAGTAGAAAGGCAAGCAAACACTAAACAGCTCGTTTGCTGGTAATGCTTGCTAGGTTACATAATTCAGAGACTGAAATTCTCTGCTTGCTGAAGGCTGGTCAACTTGGAATAGCCAGAGCAAAGCTGAAGGCGAAATACGCCATTAAGAAGCTGAGTATATCTTCATTACTCGTAGTTAAAATTATTTTATCCCAACATTAATCAGTTCGAATTAATAGTGCGGTGAGTCGTAGCTTTGTAGAATTGTCTGACAGATGAATGAACCTTTAAACCGAAGTTTATTTTTAGAAATCTAAAAATTTGCTAATTATTAGTATTTTACGCACACGATATTAAAAATATTTCATTGATATTTGCAATCATTTTTAGAAACCAATTATGAGGATGTTCTATTTCATA